>JAJOZX010014845.1:0-60000 GCA_023014485.1 Bathynomus jamesi
TTGCTCAGTTTCCATTGTATACGTTATATTGGGGTGCAAAGAATTTAGGAAGTTAAAGAATTGTTGCGCTTGTACCGCATATCAAAGACTGCTATCGAATCATCAACGAAGCGTCGATAGAAAATTGGCTTGAGATGAGTGGGAGATTGTCTAAAAATTACACTTTCTAAATGAGTCATAAAAAAGTCAGCTGGGTAAAAACTTCGATTCAAAAAAGTTTTTTGTCAGTTTTGATGTAAAGTCACTTTTCACAAATGTACCTGTATCTGAAACTATTGCCATTATTTTAGATAGGGTTTTTAGCTCAGTTGATAATTTTCATGGTTTTTCATTGTCTCATTTGAAGGAACTTTTAGAATTGGTCTTTAAACAATGCTATTTCACTTTCAACAATAAGGTTTACCAACAAATTGATGGGGTAGGGATGGGATCACCAGTCGGACCGTTAGCAGCTGACTTTTTTATGACTCATTTAGAAAGTGTAATTTTTAGACAATCTCCCACTCATCTCAAGCCAATTTTCTATCGACGCTTCGTTGATGATTCGATAGCAGTCTTTGATAATGCGGTACAAGCGCAACAATTCTTTAACTTCCTAAATTCTTTGCACCCCAATATAACGTATACAATGGAAACTGAGCAAAATGGCTCCCTCCCCTTCTTAGATCTTTTAATTTCGAAAAACGGTGATTCTATTACTACATCAGTTTACAGGAAACCCACTTTCACTGGTTTGGGCATGAATTTTTTTAGTTTTACTGATTTCAACTATAAGATGTCTTGTATTAAAACTCTCCTGTTCAGAGGATATAATTTGACCTCTAATTTTACCTTACTTAATGATGAATTTAATAATCTAAGATCATACTTTACTAATAATAGTTTTCCTGTTCAATATGTAGACAAACTAATTAGATCCTTCTTAAATAATGTTTATAGCCCTCAACTTCCATGTATTACAGTGCCGAAGGATATAAAATATTTCTTGGTACCTGAAATGGGTCCTTTGAATAAGGAATTTAAGCTTAAATTTACAAAATTGTTAAGGAAATTTTTTTATCATACTGATTTCCGCATCATATTTATTAATAAAACGTCTTTAGGTAGCTTTTTCTCAGCGAAGGATCGAACCCCTGACTCGTTGCGTAGCGGTGTTGTATATTTATTTACCTGCCCCAGGTGTCTCCTTGGGAATTACATCGGCAGCACTGTTCGCTCTCTCAGGGCTAGATTTTATTCGCATATGGGAATAAGTGGCCGAACAGGTAAAATTTTAAAAACAAGAAGCCTCGAGTATTCGTGAACACAGCATTAAATGCAAAATTGATGTCACTTTAGACAATTTTAAAATTCTTGGTTGTAATACTTGTCCCAACTCACTAAGAATTTTAGAATCCCTTTTCATTAAAGCATTGTCCCCTAGTCTGAATGTTGACTCATCGGCCGTCCCTCTCAATTTGCTATGATCCCTCCTCCTTCCCCAATTCCTTATAATCCCTCCTTCCCCAATCGCCCTCGCCATCCTTCGTTTCCCGTTCTTTGCCTCTGCTCAAATTAGTCAGCCTCGGATATTGCAGTGTAAGGTAGATAGCTCCATTGTTCCAGTGTACTATTGGTAATTTTTCCAGTGTATTAATTTCACATTTACTACATGTATTTAAAAATAACTTCTTAATTTTTATATGTAAATCTGTATAACTTAGAATTTAACCCTCTTTTCTCAGTCTTTTAAAATTTGTCTTTACGAATAGGTTATAGAAATTTTCTGTTTGTTTTTCATTCAATATTGATTTTAATTTCACATTGTTATTAAACAGCCTGAAGATGAGCGTATTGCTCGAAACGTTGCATTAAAGAAGACTTTTCATGGCATTTACATTTCTCCTTGTCATTGGATTTCTCCTAAATATTATATATATATATATATTATATATATATATAATATATATATATTTATATTCTCTGTGGTGATTTTAATTTCCCATTCATGAAATATAAAAGGATAGGAAAAAATATATGTATACACCAGGACAAGGGGGGCACACGAGAAGACCAGGAGCAGGTAAAAATGCTACTAGCTTTAGCTGATGAATTTATGTTAACGCAAGAAATAACAGAAAACACAAGAAAAAACAACTGCCTAGATTTGGTATTCACAAACAACAGTAATTAATTGATAATGTGAAATATCCCCAACTAGATATCAGACCACAACATCATTGAAATAACAACTAATATAAAGGCAACAGGAAAGGAAAGAACACGCACAACAGAAAGAAGCAAATTCGAAATTTTTAATTTTCACTCCAAAGCTATAAACTGGGAAGATGTGACATCCAGCATGGAAGTAATAGATTGGAAAACCATTTTCGAGGCCAAGACAACGGAAGAGATGCTAATGACGTTAGAGGAGAAGACGTTAGAAATTGTGGAAAAACATGTCCCAAAGATACAACAAAGAGGAAAGAGAAGCAGGTTCGAAAGACAAAAGAGGGCATTGTTCCGAAAGAGAAAAAGAGTGACTGCAAAATTAAGTAATTGTAAGATAACACATCAGAAAAATATTAAATGATAAACTACAAAGTATCGATGTCGTCATACAGGAACTAATCGAGAAGCATACAGAAAAAGAAGAAGATGACGCTATAGAAGCGATAAAGGCTAACTCAAAGTACTTCTATAATTTCGCAAAAAGAAAGTCGAAAAACATGCGACTATCGGACCTTTAAAAAATGAGAACAGTGATTTATCTGATGATCTAACAGAAGTATCTGAAATATTAAAGCTCAGTATGAATCATCTTTCAGTATCCCAAAAACTGACAAATTGATATGCGATAGAAACGCGTTCTTTGAAGAAGAACCACAAGGGGAAAGTATAACGGATTTCGACTTTACGACGGATGATATTACACAAGCATAGGGAAACTAAAAACACACTCAGCGGCAGGACCGTTTAAATGGAATGCCACACTGATCAAAAACTGCAAGAATGCAATCGCTGAGCCCCTATACTGGATATGGAGACGATCATTAACACGGGAGAAATACCGGGCATCCTGAAGAGCGCGAACATAGTCCCAATATATAAAGGAGGAGATCGATCCGAGGCCAAAAACTATAGGCCAGTGTCGCTTACATCTCATCTCACTAAAATATTTGAAAGAATAGTTTGACAGAAAATCTATGACTTTTTGGAAACTCAGAAAAAATTCAATGATAACCAACACGGGTTTCGGTCAGGCAGATCATGCCTATCACAACTAATGGAACACTACAACATTATTGATTCACTTGAAAGTAATGAAAACTATGATGTACTATACACAGACTTTGCTAAAGCGTTCGACAAGTGTGACCATGGAATCATAATACATAAACTGAAATATATGGGAATAACAGGAAAAGTAGGGAAATGGATATATAATTTCCTTAGTGAGCGGAGGCAAGTCGTTACAGTACAAGGAGTATCTTCATCAGAATCAGAGGTCCTCAGCTCGTACCACAAGGAACAGTATTAGCTCCACTACTCTTCATAATCATGCTAACTGACATAGATGAGGACGTTACCAGAGACAGCACAGTAACATCCTTTGCGATGACACAAAGATCAGTAGAAAAACGAAACCAGAAGACATAGGATCTCTACAAACCGACATAAACAAAATCTACAAGTGGACGAAGACAACAATATGAAGTTTAACACCGAGAAATTTCAGCTATTACGGTACGGAAAAAGAGAAGACCTAAAGTCCATGGAATATTATACCCCAAATGGACAGGAAATCAGAGAAATTCCAGAGCAAAAGATTTAGGGGTTGTAATGACAGATGATGCGAAATTTGAAACACAAAATAAGATAGCAGTAAACAGAGCAAAGAGAATAACGGGTCAGATATTGAGAACTTTAAACGAAGGGATAGGAATGTAATGATTCCTCTACTGAAAACCCTGATAATACCCAAATGGAATACTGCTCGGTCCTAACATCCCCATATAAAAAAGAAGACATTAGACAGCTGGAGGGGATCCAAAGAAGCTTCACAGCCAAGATCAATGGGTGCAAAGAACTAAATTACTGGGAAAGGTTACGAGAACTAAACCTATATTCACTGGAAAGGAGAAGAGAGAGATACACCATTATTTACACTTGGAAAATAATGGAGAAACTAGTCCCTAATCTTACTCTGAATCCCATAACTCCCCAAACAACGGTGGAAAGTAGAAGCGGTAGACTGTGTCGTATTCCCAAATTGAAGGCGAGACAGGGAACATCCTTAACCCTGAAAGAAAATAGTTTTGTAGTGAGAGGACCAAAACTGTTTAATCAGTTGCCCAAAGACCTAAGAAACACGAAGGGAGTTGCAGTGGAAATCTTCAAAAGAAGACTAGACGCCTGGCTCAGAACAATCCCCGATGAGCCGGGCGTACCTGGCTATGTGAGGTGGAGAGCGCAAGAATCCAACTCACTACTTCACCAGGCCAACTCGAGAGGAGGGGCGACACGCTTGACCTTCGCGAAATGAGAAATCATCGGGGAACCTTTGTAAGGTTGTAAGGTAAGGTTATATATATATATATATATATATATATATATATATATATATATATATATATATATATATATATATATATATATATATATATATATATATATATATATATATATATATATATATATACAGGGTGAACCAAAGTAGGTGGACAGTAGGTTGAATAGGGTTTGTGTTATATTATATTATACTATGGTGTTTGTGTAATATTATATTAAATATTATAACTAAATTTATTTAAATTTAATCTTTTTTCTTTTCAGATAGTTCAGAGAACCCATAATGGCAAATAATCTAAATACTGATGCCAGAAAATGGGTGTTAAAGAGTATTGGAAATCTCAAAATACTGAAACTGTTAGAACAAAATGGGTTGAAACATTTGGTACTCAAGCCCCAAAGAGACAAACCATTTACCGCATTCGTGACAAATTTGATGCCACTGGCTCAATTCTTAGTGCCCCAAGAACTGGTCGACCCAAACAGTTTGCACAGAGGACAATAAGCAACTTGTTGCCGAAGCATTTGTTCACAGTCCCAAAAAGTCCACCAGAAGAGCCTCAGCAGAACTGGACATTTCACAAACCTCTATTATACGAATTCTGAAATCTATTGGGTTGAAAGCTTATCGTCCACGGCTAATTCATGGCTTATTGGAGGATGACCCAGACAGGCGGCTGCAATTTAGTGAGATCATGCTGAACGAAATTGAATGAAATCCAATAATTTTAGATAACATTGTGCGGACCGATGAGGCTTCTTTCAAATTATCAGGTCATGTTAACCGACATAATTGTGTTTACTGGTATAGTGAGAACATGCATTTGACATTAGAGCAGCAACTAAACCAGTCTGGTGTCACTGTTTGGGGTGGTATTTCAAGTTCTGGTGTTTTAGGACCAATTTTTGTTGATGGAACAGTCACAGGTGATAAGTATCTCGAAATTCTAATGAATGAAGTTGTTCCACACTTACAACAACAGCTTAATTCACATGACCTCTATTTCCAACAAGATGGGGCCCCTCCACATTATTCAAGAGCAGTCTGTGAGTATCTTGATGAAACAAACATTTCCCGAGAAATGGATCGGCCGAAGAGGTCCAATTGAATGGCCTGCACGTTCACCTGACTTTACCCCAATGGATTTTTTCTTTTGGGGAGTACTCAAGGACAAAGTTTATAGTCGAAAACCACGAAGTGTTGGTGATTTGAAAAATTACATCAGAGATGCATTTCAAGAAATTAATGCACAAAGAAACTTGTGCAAAAATGTTTGTCGAAGTGTGAAAGGTAGACTTCAAAGCTGTGTAAATTGTGATGGACAGCAATTTGAGCACCTGCGTTGATAAAATTTTCAGTGCTTTTGTATTGTATTGGTATAGGTTAATTTTTTTTTTATTTTGTATTAGGTATACAAAAAAATTAAATATAATTGTATATGTATTCTCAAAATAAACGTTATCATTTACTGTCCACCTACTTTTGGTTCACCCGGTACGTACATATATATATATATATATATATATATATATATATATATATATGCACTAAAATCACAAAATAACACGTGACCTTATTAATAAGCAAACAACCACAGGGAAAAGGAAACACAAAGTCCGAGCGCTTTCGTGATATATTCACATTATCAAGGAGGAACAGAAATATTTTCTGTTCCTCCTTGCTAATATGAATATATCACGAAAGCGCTCGGACTTTGTGTTTCCTTTTCCCTGTGGTTGTTTGCTTATATATATATATATATATATATATATATATATATACAGTATTTATAAATATATATGTATTCACCAGGACAAGGGGGGCACAAGAGATCAGGAACAAGCAAATATGCTGATGGCTCTCACAAACTAGTTTATGCTGACACAGGAGATAACAGAAAATACCAGAAAAAATAACTGCCTAGATCTGGTATTCACGAATAACACGAACTTGATTGCTGATATAAAAATAACCCCAACCATTATCTCAGACTACAACTTAATCGAGATATCAACAAATATGACGGCAGCATTAGAAGACAATGCACATATTGTGGAAAGAAGTAAATTCGGGGCCTTTAACTTAAACTCGAAGACTATAAATTGGGAAGCAATCAGATCGCACATGGCCCAAATAGAATGGAGAACAATTTTCGAGAATAAAACAACTGAAGAAATGCTAACAACCTTGGAGGAAAAAACGCTGAGAATTTTAGAAAAATATGCTCCGAAATCACAGCCAAAAGGAAAGAGGAGCTGGCTAGAAAGGCAAAAGAGAAGACTATTCCGCAAAAGAAAGAGAGTGGAGGCGAAGTTAGGAAACTGCGGAGATAATGACAGGAAAACAATAAAAGAAAAACTGGAGGGTATCGATAGGGAAATACAAGCCCTGATTAAGGACCATACAGAGAGGGAAGAGGAAAAGGCGGTAGAAGCAATAAAGGAAAATCCAAATACTTCTATAGCTATGCAAAAAGGAAAACAAAAACGCGCGCCGCTATTGGGCCCTTAAGGACGGGAAATAATGAACTAACCGACGATCCAAAAGAAATATCTGATACATTGAGAGCTCAATATGAATCAGTTTTCAGTACCCCAAAAAGTGACAAAGCGATACCTGACATAAATGCATTCTTTGAAGAGGAATTGCAAGGAGAGTATATAACAGACTTTGAGTTTACACCAGAAGATGTAGCGAGAGCTATAGGACAAATGAAACTACATTCAGCTGCAGGTCCGGACAATTGGAACGCATTATTGATTAAAAACTGTAAAAATGAAATAGCTACACCTTTATACTGGATATGGAGAAGATCCCTAGACACTGGGGAAATACCGAGCATCTTGAAAAAGAGCAAACATTGTCCCTATATATAAAGGAGGGGACAGATCTCAAGCAAAGAACTATAGACCAGTGTCATTGACGTCCAACCTCACCAAAGTATTTGAAAGAATAGTTAGAGAGAAAATTTACGATTTCCTGGAGACACGGGAAAGATGAAACGAAAATCAGCATGGATTCCGGTCAGGTAGATCATGCCTATCACAACTAATAGAGCACTACAACAATGACAACTACGATGTTATATACACAGATTTTGCTAAAGCTTTCGATAAATGTGACCATGGTATAATAGCACATAAAATTAAAGACATGGGAATAACAGGCAAAGTGGGAAAATGGATCTACAACTTCCTTAGTGATCGTCTGCAGGTCGTCAAAATTCAAGGTATATCATCATCAGAATCGGAAGTACGCAGCTCAGTACCACATGGGACAGTACTGGCCCCACTCCTGTTCATTATCATGCTAACAGACATAGACAGCGGAGTAAACAGAAATAGTATAGTAACATCCTTTGCAGACGATACAAAGATCAGCAGAAAAATCAGCGATGTACATGACGTGGAGGCCTTGCAGAGGGACACGAACAAAATATATAAATGGTCAGAAGACAACAACATGTCATTCAACGCCGAGAAATTTCAGCTCTTGAGATATGGTAGAAAAGAAGAACTTAAACAGACTGCATATTATGCTCCAGATAGACAGGAAATTCAGAGAAGCATGAAAGCGATTGATCTCGGGATAATAATGACAGATGATGCGAAATTCGAAACACAAAATCAGATAGCGATAAATAAAGCAAAAAGAGTCGCCGGACAGGTTCTGAGAACGTTCAAGAGAAGGGACAGGACAGTAATGATTCCCCTGCTAAAAACACTGATTATACCAAAACTTGAATACTGCTCAGTTTTGACGTCCCCATATAAAAAGGAAGAAACTAATAAACTAGAAGAAACGCAAAGGCATTTCACAGCCAAGATTGATGGCTGCAAAGAACTCAACTACTGGGAAAGACTACGTAAACTAAATCTGTACTCACTGGAAAGAAGAAGAGAGAGGTACATCATAATCTACATATGGAAAATGATCGAAAAACTGGTACCAAACCTAAAACTAAACCCAATTACCATTCAAACAACACTGGAAAATAGGAAAGGCAGAATGTGTAGTGTTCCTAAATTAAAGGCACGACAAGGGACCTCCTCAACCCTGAAGGAAAATAGCTTGGTTGTCAGGGGGCCAAGACTTTTCAACCAGCTTCCTAAGGACCTCAGAAACGTAACGGGGGTCAAAGTTGAAGTCTTCAAGAAAAGACTGGATGCCTGGCTCAGGACAGTACCAGATGAGCCGGGCGTGCCTGGCTATGTACGGTGGAGAGCGCAAGAAAGCAACTCGCTCCTCCACCAGGCCAGACCTAGAGGCTGGGCCACCAGCTTGACCTCCGTGTGAAGAGAGACCAACGCACGAAACAACATAAGGTAAGGTAAGGTAAGGTAAGGTATACAATTTAGGGTGACAATAAAAATCGAAAGTTGGAGTTTTTTATTGGCCATTTGTTCAATGCTGCTACTACATGAGAAAACAATGTACTGTAAATATTAGGTCATTCAGATAATACTTAAGGGTGTCTCAAGTGAGGTAAATAATTCTCCTTATAACAAAAATTAATTATTCATTACCTAGTAAAAATAAATTAATATTTTTTTTAATTAATGTAAATAAACGTTAGTTTTAGTTCATAAGGTTTAAGTGCAGGCGTACTCCAATCGTAATAAGTAAATAATATATTTACTAAATATATTCCAGGGTGTCTTTCATTCAATTGTAGACCACCCATTAATTCTTGCTTTTCCTCAAGCCATACCCCTTTTTCAATGTACCAGGCTGAGACTTCCTATGATCCTCAACAACCTGCAAGAGATGTTGGCGCTGTTCTTCATTCTTCGTAATCTTTGTATTGAAGGCCTGGATCAAGGCAATTCCCCTCTCTGCCATGTCATTGACGACTTTTAGTCCTTCAACTATAGTCAAACCAGTCTTGAAATCTTCGTCGTCCGGCCAGGTCTCTGGTTCCTTGGACAAGAAACCATCATTAATTTTTAGAAGTTCAAAGAGAAGCTTTGATCCTTTCGAGGCAAAGTCCGAGAGCTGCTTTGTTGAAATGGAAGAAACAGCAGGTATTGGGGCTCGCTTTGGAGGATCTTCAGCAGCTTCTTTTTCGAGGATTGATCGAGCGATATTCTTTTTCGTCGTTGCATTGATACCTTTATCAAAGAGTGCGAGACCAATCAAGTACTCGCTGAGGTACCATAAGTGACGACCGAGGACACTAAGGCAGGATGCTGAGATCTTTTCATCGTGGTACTTTGCTAGGTCTTGAAGAAGCTTCAAATCGTTCGCGGGAGCAGATGAAGGACTGCTGGCCGTGAACCACGCGCTGACATATAACTCCAGGGCAAAAAATACAAATCGTTTTAAGCCAGACATTTCACGAGTTGTAAGTCTGAACTGATGGGAAAGCAGCAGGATTTTTAATGAATAAATTACTTTTGCCATCCAACGTGCTCGGTGAAGTGCTCCAGGTCGCCGAAACCTAAAGTTAGGTAAATTACCTCCAAGGATTGTAATCGACAACTCCAAGAATTCACGGTAATCATCCCTCGGCTGATGTTTTGTCAGATATAGATTCCAGCAAGCGATCAGTTCTTCTCGATTCTCATTCAGACTCGATGGAAGGTCTGACAGGGTCTTGTACTTATCTTGGCAAATTGTATTCCACGTCTCTTTGAAGCGGGAGAATAGGAGGATATCTGGACCAGATGATGGTCCCATGCATTCCATGTACGCCTTCTCAACGACAAGTTCTAGGATGTGATGGCGACATGCAAGGTATAAGAGTCGGCGGCCGAGTTTCTGCTCCAAAATTACGATGCCCCAGACAAGTAACCAGTATTTGAAGCTGTAGTGTCGAAGCTCATAGCTGATACCTTTTCTGACACATTCCATTCTTTGAGCGCAGCATGTACCACCGAGGCGATGACCTCACCCGTTCCTGATGTCAGCTTAGGTACACCCAAGAGCTTCTCGGTATCAACTCCGGTTACGAAAATGGCTAGTCGGTCACACCGACCACCTTCATCGTCTGGTAGAATTTTTCCGTCCCAGTGAACAGTGAGCACTTCGTTGGGTGTGAACCTTTGTTTAATCTTTTCTGCCGTCGCCGAACGGAGCCTTTCTCGTGATTTTCTAATGGTTTCATAGTTGAGCGCGAGTTTTTGTGAGTTATGGCCGAGGCTTCTAGCCGTAGCGTCGATAATCCGGTGTGCTGAACGATGACTGATTCCTGTGCGATCCAATGTACTTGCCAATTCGGGAGTGATGACTTGGATAGTGCCACGAGCATAACACTTGCGTTTTTCAGGAGAGGCGGGCGGTGAGTCTTCAGATGATGGCGCAGAACTTGGTGCTTCAGACGTAGAAGAAGATTCCAGCTCAATATTTTCAAAAGTAATATTGGCTTGAGGTTGGTGCTGAGCTAGGCGTCTTTCAGTTTGTTCCCGACGCATGACAGAATGAGCCATTTTCTTGTCAACTCCTCCCATTACTCCCCTCCTCCTTTTTCTCGCTGAGCAATAAGGAACTCGATCTTCTTCGATGGTCAAAAGTTCCATCGCTTTAGGGTGGGCGACATCGAAAAGATTTTCCAAATTATCACGGAACTCATCTTTTTTTTCCGCTGGGTTTCCGTAGCGCGAGCACGATTTTTCTGGAGAAGCTTCCAAGTAAGAAAAAGATCTACCACTTTTCGACCAATGCTCTTCTCTGTGATGGTAGGTATCCGGGATTTCTCCCAGTAACCAATGACTGATGATGCCACCTCCTTCGCTGAGTCGTTCACTGTCTTCTTGTGCTCTATGTGAAAGTGAAAAAACAGGCGTAAAACGTCTCCAATTGAAGGAAGCCGTGCGCCCTTGATCTCGGGTATGGGATGGCCAATGAGCCAAATTTGACTCGCTGTGCGGGTAGTCGCCATTGGGCCTAAGAAAAGAAAAGAAACGTATATTAAATTAAAATAAGAATCAAAGCATTAATTTTTTTCGTATTATGATTCCATTTTTAAAGATCTCATTTATATTGTAATATATATATATATATATACACAGGGCCGTCGAGAGCCATTAACGGGCCCCAGGGCTAGCAAACATTACGGGCCCCCACACCAAGTGTCAAGGCATTATATATATGCAATAAATCTATTAATATATATATATATATATATGTATAACTTTAATAATATAATATTTAACTTTATAAAAATTAAGTAATTCAATAGTTCAAGTGTTTCAAACCTCTTCGTGCAACACCCAAAACACAAGTGAGAGATTTGGTTAAATATTTCTCAAGTTTATTGACCTTGGCTACTTTCGATCATACCACAAAGCGTGAGAACGGAAGCTACATTTGAAAAAATGTGTCAGATTGATGAATTTTAGTGTTGACTTTTAGGATACTCAGATATTACATGTAAGAAATTACATGTAAGGAGCTCTGAATGAAAAAAACGTCACAATTTCTTAATGATTATTATGATCCTTATTTATTTTTTTCCGATTTTTTTTATTCTCCTGCGGGCCCCCAGACACCCGGGCCCCGGGGCACTGGCCCCCCCTGACCCCCCTCTCAACGGCCCTGTATATATATTATCATAGGAAATCAAATTCAGTTCCAAATTTATATAATTTAAACATCAAACTATGCCAACAATTAATGAAACTTTTCTAGAACAATTTCCAATAATAATATAATCAATGTATCAAAATAAAAAATATTACCTTAGATATCTTAAAAGAATCGGGAGAGAACTTCTAAGCGTTGTTTTCAGTCAGGCAGTCGTATGCAAAATGAACTTGAAGCACCAAAAGCTGATCATCCAAAGATTGATACACATCATATTATTTAACGATTTATTTATGAAAATTTTAATTTAATGAAATAAATTAATCGATTTGCATAATCTATAGTATGAAATAAAGGAAACAATTCTATTAAATTATATAATACACTTGCATTCTCGAAACATTTTTGTTTTTGAAGCGTTGTCGAAACTCGTTCATTCTTGAAATTTCTTCCGCGCGACAGTTTCATTCATGTGACTCGAGGCACCCCTAAATGCTTTCCGAATTCCATGAGATTTCGTCTACGGTGTTTCCTCATAGGGTGGCAGCATTGGACAAATGGCCGGCAAATTTTTTTGAATTTCAAATTTTATCCCTATAAGAAGTTGTCACCCTAGTATATAATATATATATATATATATATAATAACAGGAACACCAGAGAAAATACAAACATCCTTCAAGGTTTAATAGTACCAACGTTTCGGAATGCACTAATTCCATCTTCAGGGCTAAAACAATAAAATTCAAAATCACATACAAAATACAAATTGCTTAATAACAATTTAAAATAAACTTTAAAAAAAAAATTAGAAAAAGTGGCTAAGAAAATGTAAAACATTAAAACTAAAAGGTAAATAAATGTGAAGTTAAAAAGTTAAAATTATAAAAAAGTAAAAGCATTAAAACTGTAACGTAAATAAAATAAACTAGTACCTTAACCAAAACATAGCAGATCTATCGATGATTCGTCAGAATTTAGGTCTGGTTTTAGTTTATGAATGAACAAAGACTCCATAATTTTAAGCTTAAGGTCAGAGCTTCCGGCAGCAAGTACGGCGAAATTAGACTGTGAAATTGGGTGGTTATTGTTGTGCGAGTGATTACGTATGAGAGAATTAGGTGGTTTGCCAAGGGGTAAATTTGTACGGACCGATTTACCGAGATGTTCGTAAATACGAGATTTTAAATGTCTTTTAGTTTTTCCTATGTATGACCCCATACAGTGGTCACATTTGTATTGATAAACTATGGATGACTTAAGAAGTGTAGGAATAACATCCTTGTATTTAAATAAATGGTAAATCGATTTAGACGAGGTGAATATAATTTTTATACATAGTTGTGGGTAGAATTCCTTGAGCAATTTTAAAAGTTTGTTTCTAATGTTAAAACTTGAGGTTCCCATATAGGGCAAAGTAAAATACAGGATATCTTTGGGGACTGTAATTAAGTCTCTAGTTGTAGGGCTTATTAGTCTATTTAAGGTTCTGCCTATTGTAGTCTCCACCAGTCTAGAAGGGAAATTATTCTTGGCAAGGAGTTTTCGGATGAAATCTAGTTCAATGTGCAGTTTAAAGTAATCTGAACAGATATTGAAAGCTCTATTGGTCAGAGTCGAAATTAAGTTTCGTTTGAAACCTAAAGGGATAAAGGAAGAAAAGTTCGTAGTAAGATTGGTGAATGTCGGCTTTCGGTAAACGGAAGTTTCAAAAGAGGAATTAGTTTTTATTATCTTAATGTCCAAAAAGGACAGAGAGCTATTAGATTCAACTTCTGAAGTAAATTGAATATTAGGGTGCTTAGAATTAAGGTAATGACGAAACAAAGGGATATGGTCTGGTGATTTAAACAGGAGAAAAGTGTCATCAATATATCTTCTATAAAAAACCGGTTTAAAGTTGGAAGGACACTCATTCAACCATTTGACTTCATGATGACACAGAAACGCGTTAGCTAAGGTGGGACCAAGAGGCAGACCCATTTGAACACCTTCAGTCTGTTTAAAATTAGTAGCAAATTGTTTGTTTTTTCCGAAAAAAGCAAACAATTTGTCCTACGTACACTTTTACTCGGGACATGACACCCCCACTAAGAAGGCCATTTTTTCTTCAATGTTTCTCCGCGCCCTTAGGATCGCCAGTCCGGAATACATCGATGCCGAATTAGAAAAAATCAACGGTATTGGAAGTGATCTGTGTTATCCATCTGCGTTTATGGAATCTTGTCTCAACAAGGCAAAACGAACTTTCTATCGTGTCAATAATAACACTCGTACTTTGTCAAAAAATATTTTAGTACTTCCATTTTCCCTGGCTTTTTAGGCATTGCTAATGTACTTAAACTTTTGGATATTAATGTAGTATTTTCATATAACAATATTGTGAAAAATATAGTAAAAAATAGCCCTACCAATAATTCAGGCATTATCTATAAAATTGGTTGTAAACAATGGGATTCCTTTTACATAGGTCAGACGGGAAAGGATTTGCACACACGTATAAAACAGCATCAATATTCCGTTAGAACAGGACAGTTGTCCAGTGCCCTTTTTGTCCATTTGTCAGAGTTATTCCACTGTATTGATTGGAATACTGCTTCAGTTTTATTTCACTCCAGCAACATTGTTAATAGAAATATTCTTGAGTCTGCCATTATCCAACTTACAAATAACTTCAACATAAACAAAGATCTTTTTCAACTCGATCCTGTTGTTTTGAATTCCTTCAGAAAAGATTTAGATAAGAAAGGTAGAACGCTAAATCTTTGGTAAACTTGTATGCCACCCTAATAACTTTTATTTTTCAATTTTTATATACAAAAAGGGCAGAGTGCTAAAACCCGGGCAGATTTCCAGTATAAATTTGTATATATATATATTTTTTTTTATCTATAACATTGGTTGGAAACAATTCATTTAATCTTGTGCTAAAAATCGATAATTTTTCAATTTTTATATACAAAAAGAGCAGAGTGCTAAAACCCGGGCAGATTTCCAGTATAAATTTGTATATTTTTTTTTATCTATAACATTGGTTGGAAACAATTCATTTAATCTTGTGCTAAAAATCGATAGTTTTTCCTTATAAATTTGTGTGCCCCGCCCACAATCCTTTAATTTTGTTTCTCCGTTTAGTATATATATATATATATATATATTTTCTGTAACCTATATATAGGCTGTAACTCTTTATGTACTTCAGTGTTCCTGAGGATGTCATTAGACGAAAGCGCTTGAGCACCATTCTGTGTTTCCTTTCCTTCGTGGTTTTATTCATCATATATATATATATTATATATATATATATATATATAAAATAGGTGTTTTTATATATTTTACATTTACTGTATGATTTATATTTATATTTAACCTGTTTTCCTTTAAACTACATTATATAAATTTAACCCAGGGATATATATAAAACTTGTTATATAGTTTTATTTCTCTTTCAATCCGGGTAGGGAAATAATTGAAAAGCCTTTTACAAAAATAATTTATTCGTCAAAATCTTATTAAACAACTCGCATTGCAAAAATGAAATTGTTGACAGTAAAAAAATTTTTGTTTATTTTGGGAAGACACTTAATAATAATAAAATGCACAAATAATTTAAATTTGACTGTTAGACAAGTTTAATCTACAATTAGTAGTTATTTAACTGAATACAGCCGTATTGTAATACGCAAGGCCATTGAAAATGAATGAACGCATACACACTACAATTTTGATTGAGCCTTTTGACCCTATTAGCTAGGTACATATACATTTTCATAGAATTATTTTAATCCTATCTGGTTATTTTACTATTTCAATTATAATGTCTAATGCATACCTTAGTTACATTGTTTATCTACTTCCTTTTTTGACAATGGTAAATATTCTCTTCTTGAGAACTTTTGTATTATAATAACGTGTATTTTATATTTCTACCGAATCTACGGCACTCAGTCTGTTTCTAAACGGAGAATGTAGGTTACACTATTTTCGAGTATTTACAGACGCGAATAAAATATCCGTTTTCTTCCATTAAATTTTTAAGGGAAGATTATTTTGCGTTTCAATTACTTTAGCCAACACATTCGCTTCAAGAGTGATTTACGCGTTAGGTCCGTTTTCTATACTCTTATAGGCAAGACTTATTTGAGTTTATTCAACTTAGTGAACAACACATTTTCTTTATGTTAAATTGTAGGGTGAACTAATTTGTGACTTTTACTTCAACTTTCACATGGAGTTTTTTATAACTTTATCGGTTCAACATCAGAGACGCACTGCCTTTCTTCGTTTTTCTTATATGGCATCATGTGCTTCGAGTTTTATATTTTAATACAGACATTAATCACATCTTTTAACTACATAATTTTATGCTATGTTATTCGGCAATAGGTAAAGAGTAATTTCATATAAGTTTCATTCTCGTTCACTGCTTTAATACGATTTCATTTTATATATGATAACTTCCTTTTCCGGCCTATGACCCCCTGTTGCCGCGCAAGGCTGCCAGGCTTAAGATTTATTTACGTACCCAAATAAAATTATCTAAAATTGATTCATCCTATTTTTAAGAATTATCAACCTTTAGAAAAGAAGATGTAATTGTAACATGTTATCGATTCTAACAACTTAACACTGAATGCAGTTTGCCTTATATAAATGAACGTTCAATTTTATACCGACTTCTCCGCTTTTTCTGGCGTGAAGCGCGGAAACCCACATGTTTTTTCACAATTTAATTTTTTTATTTCTTTCCCTAATTTAATTTTGTGTAGCTTGCCCCTTCATACTTGTTATTTGAAATTGTATAGAATTAAATAGATAATGGAATAGTCATGCACCATGGGAATAGTCATGTACCTAAGATTTTTAAACTGTTTCATTTACACCTGAAATGGTCTCCTATACAAAAATGTCCAGCGCCATTTTTGGATTGTTAGCTTTGGTTCATGACGAACAACAATTCTTTGTTTGAGCTTCGTTTTCAGTTTGGCATTTACATATACAAATTCATTCTATTTGCATGAGCAACCGTTGTGGCCAATTTCGGTCTGTAATGAATTAATTATATTATCGATTAATTAATCGTTACCTTATTATTCATTATTCCCATACATAACAATATATATATATATACACACACGAGGGTACTTCAATAAGTATCTGCACTTTTTATTTTAGTGATAATATAGTATATATAATATATACTCGTAATAACGAGCCAAACTGAGATATATAGGCTTATTTAGGCTTGCAACAGTATAGGCTTATTTAGGCTAGCAAGAGTATAGGCTTATTTAGGCTACTCGTAGCTGTCACATATCGTAAGAGTAGTGAGCATGGCTGCGCCACTTTCAATTTGTACTCTGGAATTTCAGAGATCCATGGTTCGTTTTTTGTGGGCAGAAGGTGTGAAAGGAGTTGAAATTCACACACGTTTATGTGCTCAGTATGGGAATAATACGTTACCACGGCGAAGTGTGTACGAGTGGATTCAAATGTTCAAAGAAGGTCGGACATGTGTGACAGATGCTCAGCGCTCAGACGACCGTCAACATCAACCAGTGGTGACAAGCAGGAAGAAGCCAAAGCCATGATTTTCGATGACAGAAGATTAACAATAAAAGAAATTGCATCTTCATTAGACATCATTCAAGGGTCAGCCTATTCGAGAGTTCATGACATTCTTGGCTTTCACAAGGTTTGTACAAGATGGGTGCCCAAACAGTTGACAGAAGAGCACAAGCGTAATCGTATGGACGTCTGCTCTCGTCTTTTGGCGCGGTATCATAATGAAGGTGAAAACTTTTTGGAGCGCATTATTACTGGAGATGAAACCTGGATCATCACTATGAACCAGAAAGCAAACGACAGAACATGTAATGGAAGCATCCAACATCTCTCGCTGCAAGGAAGTTCAAAGCGCAGCGTCAGCAGGTAAAGTTATGCTAACACTGTTTTGGGATACACGAGGCACTATCGTTCAACATTATCTAGAGCGTGGAACTACAGTAACAAGTGCATCGTATTCTGACATGCTTCGGAATGAGTTAAAGCAAGCAATTCGCACAAAACGGAGAGGGAGATTGTCAGAAAGTGTTATTCTGTTACACGACAATACGCACACTCATACCGCTGCACAGACTAGAAAATGCCTTCAAGAACTTAAATTTGAAGTTCTCGACCATCCCGCCTACAGTCCAGACCTGGCACCTTCGGATTTTTACATGTTTGGACCACTAAAACACGCTTTGAGAGGTCAGCGATTCCAAGGCGATGATGACCTGAAGGAGGCGGTGCATGACTGGTTACTTACACAGCCAAAAACATTCTTTTGTGACGACATTAGGAAGCTTGTTGATCGCTGGACTAAATGTATTGAGAAACAGGGAGACTATGTTGAGAAGTGATATGTTTGTAATCTATCAGATGTGAAAATAAAAAGTGCAGATACTTACTGAATTAATTTCGTATATCTTTTTTTGTCGCTTTCCAGAGTCGAGAGTGCATTATTACTATTCGAGGATGTAGTTAATCACGCACTCTTCTCTATCCTAGAAGTCGATGCAGTTTGCGGAACCAATCCTCCGGGGGAGCCTGTAGAAGTAGCAGGAACTGGGGACATTCCAGCTTCCTCTAAGCCCTCACAATTAGGGGGTCTGGAGGAACGCTGTAAGCTCTCCCAGCGGGGTCCGGGGCGGCGACCCGGAAACCAACGCATTTTAAGCGCTTTTTCTGAGAAAACTGCGCAACATGCAAATGAAAGTTCTTCGAATACAGTATTATTTTAAAGAAAAAGTTAGACTGTGATTGCAACATCTAAGTGAAATGTTATTTCATCTAAGTGAAACAAAATATTATATGTATTTGAAACAAAATAAAATTGCTTTACTTACATGCTATTGCTATATATAGGAAGTTGATAGAATAATCACATTAATTTCCACACACACTCCAAACTTCTTTCTGCTTGATCGACTAGTTTTCGCTTTCTACTGTCTGTATTTCGTTGGATTTTAAATTATGAAATTACGTTGCTAACCTTTTTATTAAAATAAAAACCTTTTTTTTAATTAGGTTTTAAAATAAAAGTACCGGAACAGCGTTCCGGAGCGTTCCGTCACAAATTAAGCACTGTGTGTATATATATATTTAGGGTGGTCCAAAATTATACAATAAATTTTTAAAAGTATCTGAATCTTAAGTCTTATCCTCGGAAATTGTTACCTATATTAAAAAAACGTTACTGACCAAAATTTATCAAAATTTGTAAATTTTTAGTGGTGCCACACTCGAATTTAAATTTTTTAATTTTCTTGTTTCAAAATTCTTTGAATTCATATTCAAAAATTTCTTTAGTTTATCGCAATCCCCCTCCAGATTCAACTATAATGGAGTATTAACCACTCAGAGGTGGTGGTCTCATGGGTGCCCATCTCCCACTCATTGTTGCTGCGTTCGCAGTTACTTCTTCAATTTAGATTTTCTTACATTAGGAAACTGCAGGCGATGTTGCTCCACTACTTGCAGGAGAAACTGCTTTTGACTTTCATTCTTAGTTAGATGTGCATTGAAATTTTTTGTTAATGCTATTCCTCTATCGGAGTTATCATTTGTTACCATCATTGACTTGACATACTCAAAGGCCATTTGATAATCTTGTCTGTTCTTCCAGTTTGTTGGCTCATCCTCAAGAAAGGCTATTGGGAGTCTGAGCTTAGTGAAAAATAGTCGAGACGAGCTAGTAACAAAGCTGGCTACTGTCTTGTTTTGAATATCGTTGGCAGAAAGATTCAAATTTGTTCTTTTGGGTGGATGTTTAGATCCCCTTATATCGAGTGCCTTTCCCGTGTCTTTTTAAACATCAATGGGAATATCTTCATCAGAGAATGAAAGTGAAATGAGAAATTCACTTAGGTACCAAAGATGGCGAGAGAGTGCTTCAGATGCTGCAGAAGCAATGTTTTTGTCTTCGTATACTAGCAGCAGTTTTAGTAGCGAAAGATCACTGGCAGGGGCAGAAGCAGCGATAGGTGCAGAAAATCATGTAGGAACATAGTGTCTAATGGCAAATTGTGCAAAACGTTTTATTCCACTTTGTTCCTTTAGAGTCATTTTAAACAGTGAGCAGAAAAGATTCATTTTTATTGCATAGATTATGCGAGACATCCACCTGGCACGATGCAAAGCACCTGGCTTTAGAAATTTGACTCCACGTGGTGGTACATCTCCTAGATAGATGATTGTAAGTTCCAGGACCTCTCTGTAATCATCTCGGATTTGTGTGGAGGTTAGATGTTTCTTACAAATAACAAGCAGTTCATCACGTCCTGGAGCATCAGGAAAGGTTTCAAAATTTTCTTTATTGCTGGAGTTCCAGGCAGACTTAAAGCGTTTGAATATCGGAATATCAGGTCCGCTACTGGCGGAACAAAGACACACCTCAAAAACATTGGATGCAATAAGTTCAATTATATGGTTCCGGCATGCAATATTTAGTAAGTCTTCTCCAAGCTTTTGTTCTATTTGTGCAGTAGCTCCCTTTTTAGGACCCGTGTTCGTGGCAGTTGTGTCAAAGCACATAACTTTAATGGGATCAATTAAGTTCTAGTCCTTTAAACATTCGACAACAGCTGTTGCAATGTCTACTCCTGTGCCAGACTCGAGTTTGGGTACTGCAAGCAACTTTGATTTGCCTCCTCCTGATACCAACACTGCTAATCTTTCATTTTTTTTCATTTCCAATTAAATCGATTAGCAGTTTTTCATCCCAATGCACCATTAAAGAACATTCAGGATTAAAGGATTCTTTTAAATCTTTTTCGATTTTCTCACGTACATCCATTCTCTTTCGACGAACTGTACTTCTGCTTATGGACAAGTCATCAAGATCATGATCTAATGCAGAGACAGCAGCTGATAGCACATATACGGCCTGTCTATCAGAAATATTCGAGCTATCCAGTGCAACTACAACGTCTCTTGTTACATGTTCCTTCTTACTCGGTTTGCTAGGAACCTTCTTACCTGCATTACATTATTTTTTGATGCCGTGTTAGTTTTACACAACATTGTTTCATCTTCACTACTCATGCTCATTGTTTCATCTTCACTACTCATGCTACTTGATGAAGTCAATTTGGCAGACTTTCTTTCTTCCTCCTTTCTCCTACTTTCCCTACGTGCTAACCTTTCTTTAGCTGACTCTCTCTTCCGTTTACGATCTTCTTTCTCTGATAATGCTTTGTCAACGTTAGCCATATATCCTTTTCTTCCCTTCTGTTTTTGAGCCTGGAGGAATTCTCTGTCTTCTTTAATCTTGATCATCTCGTGCGATTTTTGGTGAGCAATATCAAAGAGCTCGTTTAAACTGTCCTGAAACAATCTCTTTCTCACGCTGAGTTTCGGAGCACCGGAATTTTAATTTTTGGAGCGTTCTATATTCCATATATACTTTTTCAATCATTGTTATAACATTATAATCAGCTCTTGTTGGAATTCTAGCTTGTTCCCAAAATTCAACTACCTCTATGTAAACTGCTTTAGAAGCTTCTCTTAGAGTTTTCTTTTCCTTAAGTAAATACAAAAGACGACGGAGCACATCACCTTTGGAAGGAAGTTTTCTCCCGCATATCATTTCAATTGGTTGTCCAATGAGCCATATTTCGGTATTTCTGCGAGTTTTCATTGAGGAACTTGCCATTTCTAATATGATTATTCACTATTGCAACACTTCAAACGAACTGCAATACACTGCAAACAATACACTGCAAATGACTGCAAACAATACACTGCAAACGACAGGTTGGCAAAAGAGTGAGGCTTGTGAATAAAAAATACGATTGTTGTAGGAACGCCCTTTTAACACGTTTACGCAAAATGACCACTTAATGGGAAAAGTAACGAAATCTATTTCATGGAAAAACGCGAATACAAATATCAACAGAACAGATGCGATTCTTGCCTCAACGTGTTCAGTATCGCTCATACAAGATGTGCTTCGGAATATTTAACCACAATAAGCATACAAAAATCTATATTATGCAAAAAAATGATATATATCGAAATATTTTTCGTAAAGACACAATAAATCTATATTATGGAAAAGAAGCAAAAAAGGTTTTTAAAAACATCTAAATTCAAATGCGATGTGGCACCACTTAGAATTTTTGATCTTATTAAAATTTTATATTTAGAGTTTTTTCAACACAGGTAACAATTTTAGGAGGTAAGACCTACGAATTTTCAACATTTATTTTTTTGGACCACCCTAACAACCACCACCAATACACAAACATTCCCCTTTTGAGAGATAGGGTAGGAGATAAGATCTGCTGCAATCAACTCAAAAGGATGTTGGGTTACAATCTTAAACACAGGTGGTGTGTAGAGAATATGGGTAATCTTCGCTCTCTGACACTCCACACAAGAGGTGACTATCTCAGTCACTATGCGATGCAGCTGTGGATACCAAAAATGTTCCAATAATAGGGCAAGCAATTTATTTCGCCCTAAGTGAGCAAACTCCTTGGGTTGTCCGTGGTCCCACTACCCAATAAACGGGCCTCTACTGTAGCACAAGCCTTCAAAACTAAAGTATATCCATTTCTGCCCAGGCTGCCTGAAAAGCTACTCAGTGATAATGGGCCTGAGTTCACAGCCCAGGAATTTGAAGATACCTTGCCTGAACTGGATATATGTATGTAAGGACATCTCCCTATTGCCCCACATCCAATGGAGCTGTGGAGCGAGTAAACAGGACACTAACCCAATATTTGCGGACGAGTTTGAACCAGGTTGAGACCTGGGATGACCATCTTCCCAGGGAGGTATCCATTTACAACAGTACCAAGCATCAGGAGACTGGTATTTCTCCAGTAGCCTGTATCTTATCCCAGACTCACATCTTCCCACAGAGCCCTAGGATAGACCACCATCAGCTTCAATATTGGGATGAAGGCCACCCACGGTTCGAACCCTATCACTTAAACCAGCTGGTGGGGCTAAAAATACACTATTCCGGGTCTGGGCACCAGTGAAATGGGGGCGCGATGCCGGCAAGTGTCTTGTAAAAATGTGTTTGCGTTACTCACCTACCGGATACTCTGTTAGTGGGGTCACGGTAGCTGCTGTTGGTGGCTTAGATGGGAGATTGAGCTGCCAGTGAGGACCACCCAGAGGGCCTTCAATTGGGTAAAAATAAGTCCTTTGACTTCAGCACCACCTGCACTGCTAAGAATGAGAGAAATGAGGTGAGCAAGTTCCCAAGTTTAGTGTGGTTGAGATTATGTTAGATAGGCGGCTCCTCCCAATTTGACTGGGTTCTCACCTTTAAGATATCTGGGGCATAGCCAGTCTGCCTCTTTTAAAGACTTACTCCTCGGCTTATGGTGGGAGGATGTAAGAAAAGTAAAACGTCCTTTGCCTAATTTAATCAACGAAACAAAAATAACACTTACAAGGTTAACTGCATCAGCAGGCAAGTTTTTACAGGTAACTAGAGAAAATATGAACAATTTTATTGATCATACACCAATGTGTATTCAGACCCAATTAAGCACTTGGGCGAAAAACAAATATTACTACAAAACAAAAGAAACAAATATCATTAGTCCCATACCACGCACAAAAATATCAACATAAAATAAAACCATTAAATTATTGCCATCACCAGCCCATTACCACACAAAGGAGACAAGACTTACAGAAAAAAAAGGAACTTACATAACTAACACAAAAAAAACCCAAAGCATATTAGTCGCTAGGGCAAGGTCAATGAGTGTTTACCCAAATTGTATGAACCTGATAAGTCCCAGATGTGTCATTTTAAACTCCACACACACTATCCTTCATATCACAATCATTAAAGGTATTCTTGGCTCAATCAGTGCAAACAAAAGCAATGTTTATAACAAAAAAATATGCGAATACTGGCTTCAGCCTTTGTGCATGTATTGGGGAAGAAAAAGCTTTGTCCAAATTCACTTCAATAAGCCAATGTCCCAGCGAAAAAACAAATCCCTGATAAAGAGAAAAAACCAACAAACTTTTAGAGATTATTTATCCCCCAAGCACTGGCATCAGTGGACCCACAGGAATCCATGAGTGCAATGATGCCAGAAAAGGGAGCAAAATTAACAATGATAATAAATAAGGTTCTAAAATTTTGGGATAAGTATTTGTATTAATATGTTGCTCATAAGGCAGTTAAAGGTACAATTTAGTTCACAGCATGAGAAAGCTCAAAATCCATTGTGATGCATATTGATAACTGAAGTTAAGTTTTTCAACAAGGTCTTTATAAAGGAAATCAGGCATTCAAAAATGATTATGATATATAGTTGGAATGTTTGTACAATTTTGTTTTTAAACGTTTTAATTAAAATCTAGCTATGGTACATGATAATTTTACGCAACTGATTTAAGCGAACAGAAATGTAGTTAGAATTTATGTAAATAAATTTAATTTGAAGGAAATAAATTTGTCCATTTTTTCTTTTAAAGCGGTGGAGATGAGGTGGATCATTTTGCAGAAGCGTTCCAGATTGCTGTGGAGGAAATCCAGCTTCGTGCCAATGAGACGGAAGAGGGCGATGAATCAGAGGGTTTAGAGCACAGCCTGTAGAGAACCACAACACTAATGCGAAATAATTGCAGAAATAATGTAAGTTTTTACTGTATTGACAGAAAATGATAAGAATGAGCGTCGACTATATTATTTTGTTTATTATTATTATTATTATAACATGGTGAAATGAAGTGAGAAATTTTTAATACTTATAAACTATTTCCACATATTTTAAAGTAGATAAATGCATCACACTAACAACCTTGTCTTTAATTGCATTCTGCAGAACTATATATATATATATATATATATATATATATATATATATATATATGTGTGTGTGTGTGTGTGTGTGTGTGTGTGTGTGTGTGTGTGGACACACAAAAATTTTTTTAATTAAGTTTAGATTTAAAGACTACATTTTAAATTGGTTACAGAACATAATTAAAATACTCGCCCTTAAGCGTTACACAAATTGTTGTTAACCCCTCCGCCTATGGCCTTGGGCGGTTCGAAGTTGACAGGGGTTCTGGTTAGGTGGCAGCAATGGATTTGTTACTCTGGAGTATCTGGTACCGCATAGGGAATCGCAGAAGTTTCTCTTATACTTCTCTCCGATTTCTTCTCGTATTGGATCGGAGGATTCTGTGAAGCTTACTAAATTCTGTGAAGGTTCCCCAATTCTTCTGGTAACGTATGGGGAAATTATTTTTCTCTTTTTAAGACTAAATTCTCTGAAGAGAATATCACATTGCGGTTGATCTTCTTGCTTCCCAGAAGGCACTGAAGGTGTGTCTGAGAATCCCATTCACTGATGAAATCGCTTAGCAGCACGCTTGCCTTCCTCCTCTTTTTTTTCGCGAAGATTCTTGTATGCAGCACCACTCATTCTCTGTCGTTTGCTCATGTTTGCTAATTCAGTAGGGTATCTGCAAAATAAAACAACCATTAATTATTAACATCATCAAAGCTCAAAGAATGCAAAGCCTAACCTAAATAATATAGGGAAAGTCTAAAAAATAGGGCTGGCAACCTTTCCGATGTGAAAATTTAACGCAACTATTTGTGGAAATAGTGGCATTGAGGTGGCATATATGGCATTTAATGATGATTTTTCATCAAAACCATGGATATTTTGTACACAAATAACGCGCGACAATGATGAGATATAATTTTTTGGAGGGTTGCATTTTAAAACATAAAAACCCAAAATTTTGCATACTGCGCCCGTCTGACAGTAATTTGCCGCCCCTCGGGAAGTGCCGCTCGGGGCGGTCGCCCCTCTCGCCCCTCCCTTGATACGTCACTGCACGCCACTGTCCCTTGTGCAACTACTTCTATAATAATGGTCACTGCAAATTCGATGGAAACTGCAAATTCTACCATCCGGACATTTGCAAGACCTACGTGACATATGGAACCTGCCAGTACGGGAGAAAATGCTACTACCATCATCCCTCGACAAGTTCAAAGGACAAAGGACAAGTTTCAAATGACAACAGGAGGAGTGTGAGAAAAAAAAATATGTACACAAATACAAACAAATATAGTGAACGCCTTTTATTAATTACTTTCTTCTTTATTTACTCTACTATCTGCTCTTTATTTCATTTATCACTTGCTTTCTCTACTCATTTCAACACTACTTTACAATTATATTCATGGTAGCCACGCCGAGACTCTGAAAGTCGTTACAAAACAAAGGGGGGAGTTCATTAACACTCTTTTAACACTTTTTATTATTTATTTAACTCCGAAAATGGTTTAAGTAATTTAGGGGGGTGCGAGTACGGAATTTTACGATAACATTTACGTCGGAGAGGAAACAAAACAATTAATTAAACTTTACGTTACATGACGCCAACCTTTCGCGTAACACGTTGCCTAGAAGACTCCCTCCCTTGTAGGTAGTCCGCTCTCTGTCGGCCTCTGTCCAGGATTGCCAACTCTTCCCATTTTAAACAATTTCAAACAATTTCACAATTATTAGTAAATGATTTATATTAAACATTATAATCTTAAACAAAAATTAATATTCTTAACTGGGCATTACTACACTCGCATCACCCCCTTGAAAATAAGTTTTTCATTAGTAAAACTTATTAATATCGTTTAACAAATTTAATAAATTTATTCAACAAATATATATTTTTTGCAATTTTTTTTTTTTTTTCTTTAACAAATTCAAAGTTGATAGACAAGAAATAATTAGAATGACAAATTCCACACATATATTTTGTATCATATTAAAAAAATCGAAAACTTTATAATTTTCACATTTGCATAAAATAACATTTCACACTAATAATTAAATTACAACCTGTAACTAATCTACACATGGCAAAAAAATAACGGAAAATTTTCTTACAGTGGCTACACAAATCTCGAGTTCACAATCTATTCCCGCGATTCCTCCTCAACGATCGCTTTACATTTTGAAACAGTTATTTGTATAGTTATACAGTTACTATCAGGGCGACATAGAAAAAATAAGAAAAAGTTTACATAAAATACTGACCAAGAGCGCACATACTATTTCACGAAAAAACACAACAATTATGGGCAATAATCGCACCCTTTCACTTATAATTTCATTACATAATAATCAGTACATTAATTTGCTGGACGTTGTTTAGATAATTTTCAATCGCAGCTCTCCTGTTCACTTCGCTAGAATGCAAGGGATTGCATCAATCAACACGCAACAGGGCAGCACGCTATATGGTTCCGCTTTCTCTCCAAATGGCGAAAAAAAAACAAGAGACGTCCAATTCTAAAAGGATCAGGGGGGGCAGATATCTGAAAGCGGGACCACGCGCCGAAATTGGACGGAATTTGCAATTCTAGAAGTCGATGAAGAAACTCGCCTTGTCTCATCTCCACTTTTGTCGGTGAACGCTGCTCTTCCTACGTCCAGCTGAAAGACTCTTCTACTGGCAACAATCAAACGATCACTCCGCCGTAGGCCGTTTCCCAACGAACCTACTGTATGTCTGTATGGACAGTACAGTCGTAAACACCCGTTCAAGCTCACGTGGCTTGTCTACCGCGTGCTACGACACATATTTAGCGAAGCATTCGAGCAGCGTGACCAGCTACTGCCCGAAAAATACCAGTAGACCATCTTCGATCGAAACTTTCGTGTGCCAAGACCCTGCACACGTAAATTTCTCTTCCGAAACTGTCCTGCGCCAAGTCTCTGCGCATTCGGTTCCTCTCTTCTAACTCTTCTCTTCCGAAACCATCCTGCGCCAAGTCCCTGCGCAGTCTGGGTTTCCTCTTCTCTCTCTCTCTCTCTCTCTCTCATTGGTGATCGATCACCTATCCGGTCGACTAAACTCACTGGATGGAACTCGGATTCAACTTGGTTGCCTCCAAACCGAGCCTTTGAAATTTTGAAAAAAAAGTTTATCCGAAACGTGTTTCTGTACTGCTTATCATTTCATATTTAATTTATCGAATTTTCTCGACAGTTCACTTCGAAATACTAACTACACATTTGCTCTGGCCAAATTCACGGAAAAAAAAAAAGGACAAATATCAGAATTTCGCAAAAATTTAATCAAATCTAGCTACCAATAAGGTCACTTATGGCAGTTACAGCAGAGAAGATAAAAAGTCATAAAACGTTAAACAAAATTGTACAGTATAAATATAAAAGCGCCCATACATAGTAACTGTTAGTATAATTTAAGAACTATTATTGTTCAAACTATCGTCAGAAATCACATCAATACTTTTAAATACAAAAGAGAAAAATGAACCCCAGAAACTTCATGTCATCCATTCTCTGACAATCATGAACCCTCTTGCCCTTTGAGGGGGAGCACACTAAGACGCCACAAAAACGTTACTGGCTATCTAGAAGGCTCCATTTCCGAGTGTACACTTGAGCCAATATTTCAAATGCATTAGTTAACCCCGACTGAAGGTTTAAACAATAATAATTTTCTAAAACAGTTATTAAAAAGTAAAAAAATTTAAATATTACTACCAAAAATTATTTTAATACAGTAATTCCAACTTGAAACGTCAAATTTCATATGAATTGAACTCGCAATTCGCAAATTACATCTGAGACACAACTCTCTCCTTCAATAGAAACCCCAGTATGGTTTGCAAATCACAAAAATCCCAGTAATTTATCGTTTCCAAGTGAAACTAAAAATTTGCATAGTTATACTAAATAAGAATAGATAATATGCGGTCGCTTTGTTTGTAAGCGAACCTCTATACAAATATCCCTACGTAACCGAATGAAACTGCATTATATCCTGACATAATTTTGTAATTTTTTTCTATGCAAACGCTCGAACTAAAAAAAAGGACATTTTTTTTCTAATACCCAAATTAAAATATCAAATCAAAACATCCTTTTTAGAATACACTCTAAATTCCCAATAAAAATTTTACCATTGTCATTGAACTGGAAAGAAAAATAAAAATCGGCCTACCTATAAAAATATAATTAAATGAATCTATAAAACAAAGAACCAATATGAAAACTTTCTACGCAAATTTCTGTAATTCGAAAAAAAATTATAATATCCAAATTTCATAAAATATTTGTACCGCCGCAATTTTAGACCTATAATTAATAAATTCAATGTTATGCGCGGAAAGAACAATTTAGAATTTAATGCATAACATTTGTGCTTATTAAAGAAAAATCCTATGATTATTTATGTTAAACCAATTAAAATTTTGTTAAATAACTAAGAATTTACTACTCAATAGACAGATACCGTAGTAACGGTTAATCTCCGAACAATATTTAACGATAGGCCTACAAGAAATCCTTCAGTACAATACAATAGCCATTTTACCAAATATGTCGGAATTGTCGTGAAATGAACGAAAGGAACGGAGAGGAAAAAAAATAGATAATCAGCCTACCTACCAAATTTTATGAGTATATAAATATATATAATTATATATATAACTAATATATACGTATAAGTTAATAAGTAAGTATATAATTAATGAGTATATAATTAATGAGTATATAAAAAAAATTAAAAAAAAAACAGAAAATTTCACAACACAATTTCTCTATTTCAGTTAAACGAATTCTGCTTATTTTGAAATTTAACACAATCCTATACGGCCAAATCTGACAAATTTAATATGTTTAAGATTATTTTTCGATTGTCCCTTAAAATGTAACGTAATCCTATTTTAGCGCGAAGCGAGCGAAGCAAAAAGCCCGTAAACCTATATAAACAATTATTTAAAATAAGCCTATCATTATAATTTATGTACAACCAATCGAAATATAATAAAAAATCTGATAATGAAACCCAGAAAATTTTTCATGTTCATGAAATGTTTTACAATCGGTACAAATTTTCGCTGAAACATTTTGACAGGACCGTATAAAATTTATTTATTAATCATTATTCTGATCACAATTATCACTAATTCCAAAAGTTTAAACACAAAAAGTAAACAAAGGTAAGCTGAACAGGCAAAACAGTGGAAGAGACGAAAAAAAGAAAAATTGAGTCCTCAGGCAGCACGATAATTTTCAAAACTATGTCCTCTCCGACCTAATGAACGAAATTTAACGTAATAATGACTCGCAATATTCAGTCGGACAAGTTTTTCTACCGACTCTGTAACGACTAAAATAAGTTTTGAGTCTAGACTCGATCTCAAACAACAAATTTTGACGCGCAAAAATTGTGACTCAGAATAATTTGGAAAACAATGGGCGCCATTTTGAATTTACATTTACAATGAATTTTAAGGAATGAAAATCGAAATTTGCCTGCAAACGGGGTAAACTTTGCATTTAGATATTTTAATAATCGAAATAAAATATTCATTAACGCTATTGGCTATTATACCAGGTCGGAAGAATTTTAATCGAAATAATAGACACGTGGGTAAGCCTCATACAAAATATGATGTAAGACCGCCGCTAGCCACCAAATATAGTGAACGCCTTTTATTAATTACTTTCTTCTTTATTTACTCTACTATCTGCTCTTTATTTCATTTATCACTTGCTTTCTCTACTCATTTCAACACTACTTTACAATTATATTCATGGTAGCCACGCCGAGACTCTGAAAGTCGTTACAAAACAAAGGGGGGAGTTCATTAACACTCTTTTAACACTTTTTATTATTTATTTAACTCCGAAAATGGTTTAAGTAATTTAGGGGGGTGCGAGTACGGAATTTTACGATAACATTTTACGTCGGAGAGGAACACAAACAATTAATTAAACTTTACGTTACATGACGCCAACCTTTCGCGTAACACGTTGCCTAGAAGACTCCCTCCCTTGTAGGTAGTCCGCTCTCTGTCGGCCTCTGTCCAGGATTGCCAACTCTTCCCATTTTAAACAATTTCAAACAATTTCACAATTATTAGTGAATGATTTATATTAAACATTATAATCTTAAACAAAAATTAATATTCTTAACTGGGCATTACTACACAAAACTCCTTAAACACAAATAGCAAATAATAATTTTTCAACATCTCTGACACAATACAGCCGCTAAGTCTCATACAGCACATGTAGCTGACACAGCTGGGATCCCTCGAGCCGGACCACTTCGTGGCAAGAAGCTACCAGAACAGGTAGGCGGGAACGGATCCACCTCGGAGGACCACAAGGCTACAAAACACCCGAAACCAAAGGACAACGAACTTAAAATGCACAAGGGGCAATGCACAAGGGATAAACAGAGCAACGTGGGCTGTTCGTTGGTTTTTGGCTGGACTAGAGCATGGTTATTCATATCTGACTAAATCGTTGGTGCTAAGTTTAATTTGGTGATGTTTCTAAGATGACAAATGGGGGTAGAAAGTTGTCAGTAAATAATAATAGTTAGGGGTAATGTCTATAGCTTCTAAATTAGTAAAGTTTGAGAGTTTAAGTAGACTGCTTTGTGGGACGCAGGAAATCTATGGTAGGCCCTAAAGAATATCTAATTCAACGCACCGGTAAGTGCCTTTGTTTGTTGTTTAGAAACCTAGTAACTTAGCGGGGTCACTAACCCCAAGCTATTACATTCGGCGACGAGAATGGAATTCAATTTGGCTCATTGGATTCAATTTGGCTCATTGGAATAAATTTGGTTCATTGGATTAAATTTGGTTAATTGGATTTAATTTGGCTCATTGGATTTAATTTGGCTTATTGGGTTCAAGTGGTTGTTTGGAAAATTGGATGCAGCCTAGTGGGTCGTCCGATTTTGTTGGCTTGTGTGGGTAAGCTACCGTACTATAGCTTAGGTCCCGCCGGCCTAACTCTAATACTAATTCCTACTCAGCCCTAACTCTAAAACTAATTCCTGTCCAGCCCTAACTCTAATACTAATTCCTTCTCAGCCCTAACTCTAATACAATTTACTATTCAGCCCTAACTGGGGAATAACTAGATCAAATTTAAACCAAATCTAACCTACTTCACGTTATTTGGCCTAAATCGGTTTGGTTCTAGCATGTCGGTGATTGGCCATATAAGCTCCTACGAAGACTCTGGGGAGGACTTCGAAGCTTATGCCACTAGGGTGAGGTTGTTTTTCGAGGCAAATTCCATTCCTGATGCTAAGAAAGTACCTACCTTTTTAACTATAATAGGCCCTAAAACGTTTGGCTTAGTTATGGACCTAGTTGCTCCTAAAGCACCGGAAACTTGCACCTATAGTGAATTGGTACAGGCCCTAACCGATCACTACAAACCCCGAGTAGTTCTCATCTATGAACGTTTCAAATTTTATTCGAGGCATCAGACGGTGAAAGAAAGCATTGCAGAGTTTGTTGCAGGAATAAAAGCCCATAGCCGTACTTGTAAATTTGGGGACAAACTAGACGAAATGCTAAGAGATAGGTTTGTAATGGGTCTCAAAGAGGAGTCTACCCAGAGAGCCCTATTAGCTATACAGGACCTAACTTTTAGTTAGGCTGTAGAAATAGCTGCGGCTAGAGAAGCAGCTGCTAAAGATGTTAGAGCTTTTGGCAGTCACAGTAGTAAAACCCAACACGTAAATAGCTGTAAATCTTCTAGGCCTGGCAGACCTAATGAGCCTATTAGAGAGACATATAAAAGGTATGCGGCAAATACGACTAAACCTACTAATTCAAACGCTAAACAGAAGGAAAAGCCTTCCAAGCCATGTACTGGGTGTGGAAAACACTACTGGAAGAAGGACTGCCCTTTTGTTTTTCAAAGAAAACAAGGGGCGAAAATTCTAATTATAACATTTCTAGTGTAAATCCTCAAAAGGGAAATACTTCGAACATTGGAGTTGAGTACCTATTTTATGAGCAGCAAAGTGGTGATAATACGGGCCCATATATTGTAGAGGTAGGCCTAAATGGAATTACAGTTCCTCTAGAACTAGATACAGGTGCTGCCAGAACTGTCATGTCCAAAACAGTTTTTGACAAAACTTTCAAAAATACACCTAAACTACATGCTTCTAAAACAATATTAAAAAAATATGGGGACATACAAATACCTATTTGTGGAGAAGCATCCATCACAGTTACACTCAACAAGAAAACTTTGTCTCATCCCTTAACTCTTTTAGTGGTGGATGAGCAAGGGCCTACTCTACTAGGCATGCTTTGAAAATGCCGATTGGCAAAATTTTGCCAAAGGGTCAGGCAGATGTGCATACACTCTTATATCCATCTGACATAGACTCATTGCTAATGGAGTTTTCTTCTCGTTTTGGCCATGAAGTAGGCAAGCTAAAAGACCATCAGGTCTGTATAAAGGTAGACCGTAATGTAGGCTGACCATATTTCCTTGAGACAAAAACGGGACATTGGGATGGCAAAAAAGGGACGGGGGTTATGTAATATTCTGTATTCATGAAAAAGTAAGTACATAAACATATTGAGCTTACAATTATTCTTCAGTGACAGAACCCATACAAAAACCCATACAAAACGGTACTGTCCCGTTCAAAACGGTACGTATGGTCAGCCTACCCTAATGTAACTCCAAAATTTTGTAAGGCTCGTTCAATGGCATATGCATTGCGGAGAAGGAAGATTTAGAAATTGATAGGCTGCTAAAAGATAAAATTATCGAACCAGTCACACACGCTAAGTGGGCTGCCCCGGTAGTTCCTGTACTAAAACCTGACAAGTCCGTGCGGTTATGTGGGGATTACCGTTTAACAGCAAATAGAGCAGTCCTTCTAGATTGCTACCTTATACCCAAGCCCGATGAATTATTTAGCTCTCTTGCTGGGGGTAAATATTTCACAAAACTAGATATGTCCGATTGTCCCAAGCTTATGCTCAACTAAGTTTAGATGAAAATTCAAAAGAACTAACTACCATAAATACGCACCGAGGCCTATGTAAGTACAATAGGCTATGCTATGGAATAGCATCGGCTCCGGGTATTTTTCAGAGGACAATGGACCAAATTCTAGGTCACATTCCGGGGGTACTTTGTTTTTTAGATGATGTCCTCATTTCAGGTTCGTCTAAAAGAGAACACCTAACTAGATTAACCACAGTTCTAAAAAGACTCCGGGATGCCGGACTTAAGCTAAAGAAAGAAAAGTGTTCGTGGATCACTAACGAGGTTTCATATTTAGGGTTCCGCATAGATGCCTCAGGCATTCATCCAACGGTGGATAGCAATAAAAAATGCACCACCTCCACAAAACATCACACAGTTACAAGCTTATTTAGGTCTCCTAAACTTTTATAGAAAATTTTTGCCTAATGCATTGACTTTCCTTGAACCCCTAAATAAGCTATTACGATCTGGGGAACAGTGGAGATGGGAGAAAACCCAAAAGGAAGCATTTGAGGCTTCCAAGGACGTACTACTAAAGTCCACTCTCCTAGTGCATTATGATCCTAAACTTCCTCTCATAATTTCAGCAGATAGCAGTTCTTATGGAATTGGGGCAGTGTTATCTCACCACATTGATGGTGTAGATAGGCCTATCTGTTTTGCTTCTAGAACACTAACTGAGACTGAAAGACGATATGCACAACTTGAACGTGAAGCCTTAGCCTTAGTATTTGCAGCAAAAAAAATTCATTTCTATCTATGGGGTCATGAATTTAAACTAATTACTGACCATAAGCCTCTTTTAGGTTTATTTTCACTTACAGTAATAAAAATATTCCAGTTATGGCCTCAGGTAGGATTCAACGATGGGCACTGATTCTACAAGCCTATAAATTTGACTTAGTACATCGGTCAGGCAAACTTCTAGGTACGGCTGATGCGCTAAGTAGGTTGCCTTTAGAAAATCCAAATGAATGTGTACCTATACCTACATAATGGGTTAACTTGGTGGAGTTTTTGGAATCCACTCCAGTATCTGCAGTACAAATAGAGTAGTGGACAAAATCAGACCCTATTCTGTCTAGGGTAATCCATTACTGCTCAGTTGGTTGGCATACCAAGGTTGAGAGTGAATTACAGCCTTTTTATCAACGTCAGTCTGGACTCTCGATCCAAAATGGCTGTCTCTTATGGGGCCACAGAGTGATAATTCCGAATGAAGGCCGGTCGAATTTAGTGAAGGAACTTCACGCTGAACACATGGGTGCAACAAAAATGAAAGAGCTGGCGAGAGCGTATTTCTGGTAGCCCGGTTTAGATAGAGAACTCGAATCATTGGTTCGTTCCTGTCAAAGCTGCCTAGAGAACAGAGATCTCCCAAGGAAAAGTCCACTTCATCCTTGGGAATGGCTTACTATATCTTGGCATAGGATCCATGTTGACTATGCAGGTCCTATAAATAATATCTATTTCCTAGTCATTATGGACGCTTACTCTAAGTGGGTGGAAATTTTTCCAACCACTTCCACGACTTCGGGTGTTACTATTCGCTTACTCCGTTCGTGTTTCGCTCGATGGGGTTTACCCGTAGTCCTGGTTTCCGACAATGGTATTTGTTTTACCAGTGAGGAATTTCGTTCTTTTGTCCACCTAAATGGCATTAGACATGTCCGGTCTAGTGTTTTTCACCCGTCTACTAACGGTCTCGCGAAAAACATGGTCCGTACTTTCAAGTCGGCCTTGCGTCATTCTCGTGGGGAGGAAATGCAAGTGGTGTTGGATAAATTTTTGTTTAAATATCGACTAACACCTCACACAACGACGGGGGTGTCTCCTTCTAAACTTATGATTGGCCGGGGAATTCGTTCAGTTTTCGATTTGTTACGTCCAAACGAAACGTTACAACGACGAGTTTTACGCCATCAGGAAAAACAGAAGTTGTACCACGACACTAAAAAAGGGAGAGTTATAGAAGCGCAACCTAATGATCCAGTTATGATTCGCAACTATGGGGCTGGACCAAAATGGGTTCCTGCAACTGTGCAGGAGAGAACGGGCCCTGTTTCCTTCAAGTGCCAACTAGAAGATGGTTGTTCTATTAAACGCCATCAGAACCAGATATGGGAACGTGAATTGCAGAATGACCGGAGTCTTCCGAAAGAGAGAACCGATCCTCTGGAAAATGGTTAAATTCGCCCTCCTATGCATGTTGCATCTATTTCTACTACATCAACCCCGCTCGCAGGTCGTCTAGGGCTCTCACCCCCCTGACAGACTAAACTTGTAGGGGAGGAGTGAGGTGACGTGTGTGTATATATATGTATATAGTCTAAAGTCACTAAAGGGAAAATCACTCAAAGAAAGCTGAATGGCAACACGAAGGGATAAACAGAGCAACGCGGGCCGTTCGTTGGTTTTTGGCTGGACTAGAGCATGGTTATTCATACCTGACTAAATCGTTGGTGCTAAGTTTAATTTGGTGATGTTTCTAAGGTGACAAATGGGGTAGAAAGTTGTCAGTAAATAATAATAGTTCGGGGTAATGTCTATAGCTTCTAAATTAGTAAAGTTAGAGAGTTTAGGTAGACTGCTTTGTGGGACGCAGGAAATCTATGGTAGGCCCTAAAGAATATCTAATTCAACGCACCGGTAAGTGCCTTTGTTTGTTGTTTAGAAACCTACTAACCCCAAGCAATTAGAGAATAAAACAACTGAGGAAATGCTAACAACCTTAGAAGTAAAAATGCTGGGAATTTTAGATCCGAAATCACAGCCAAAAGGAAGGAGGAACTGGCTAGAGAGACAAAAGAGAATAATATTCCGCAAAAGAAAGAGAGTAGCAGCGAAGTTATCTAATTGCGGAGACAACAATGCCAGGAAAGTAATATAAAAAAAACCAGACATATCGATAGGGAAATACAAACTCTGATTAAGGGTCATACAAAAAGGGAAGAGGAAAAGGCGGTAGAAGCAATAAAGGAAAACCCAAAATACTTCTACAGCTATGCGAAAAGGAAAACAAAGAACAGAAGCTACTATCGGGCCCTTAAGGAAAGGAAATAATGAACTAACAGATGATCTAAAAGAAATATCTGAAACATTGAGAGCCCAGTATGAATCGATCTTCAGTACTCCAAAAAGTGACAAAACGACACCTGACATAGATGCATTCTTCGAAGAGAAATTACAAAAAGAATGGATAATAGACTTTGATTTTACCCCAGAAGATGTAGCGAGAGCAAGAGGACAAGTGACATCACATTCAGTTGCAGGTTCGGACAAATGGAACGCACTATTGATTAAAAACTGTAAAAATGAAATAGCTACACCTTTATACTGGATATGGAGAAGATCCCTACACACTGGGGAAATACTGAGCATCTTGAAAAGAGTGAACAATGTCCCTATAGATAAAGGAGGGGATAGATCTCAAACAAAGAACTATAGACCAGGACGTCCCACCTCACCACAATATTTGAAAGAATAGTTAGAGAGAAAATCTTTGACTCCTTAGAGACACTGGAAAGATTCAACGAAAATCAGCACGGATTCCGATCAGGAAGATCATGCCTATCACAACTTACAGAGCACTTTAACAATATCCTAGATGCACTTGAAGCCAATGAAAACTGTGATGTCATATACACGGATTTTGCTAAAACTTTCGACAAATGCGATCATGGTATAATAGCACATAAAATTAAATACATGGAAATAATAGGCAAAGTGGGAAAATGGATCTACAACGTCCTCAGAGAACGTCTACAGGTCGTCAAAATTCAAGGTGTATCATCATCAGAACCAGAAGTACTCAACTCAGTACCACAAGGTATAGTACTGGCCCCATTCCTGTTCATTATCATGCTAACAGATAATAGACAGTGGAGTGAACAACAACAGTATAGTAACATCCTTTGCGGACGATACAAAGATCAGCAGAAAAGTCAGCGATGCAAATGATACGAACAAAATATACACATGGTCAAAAGAGAACAATATGACATTTAATACCGAGAAATTTCAGCTCTTGAGTTATGGTAGAAATGAGGAACTTAAACAGACTGCATATTATGCTCCAGATAGACAGGAAATTCATAGAAGCACGAAAGCGGTCGACTTGGGGGTAATAATGACCGATGATGCCAAATTCGAGACACAAAATCAGATACCAATAAACAAAGCGAAAAGAGTCGCGGGACAGGTACTAGGAATGTTCAAAAGGAGGGACAAGACAGTAATGATTCCCGTGCTGAAAACACTGATCATATCAAAAGTTGAATACTGCTCAGTTTTGACGTCCCTATATAAAAAGGAAGAAATTAATAAACTAGAAGAAACGCAGAGACATTTCACAGCCAAGATTGATGGCTGCAAAGAACTCAACTACTTGGAAAGACAACGTAAACTAAATTTGTACTCACTGGAAAGAAGAAAAAGAAAGAGGTACACCCTAATCTACAGTACATATGGAAAATGATCGAAAAACTGGTACCAAACCTCAAACTAAACCCAATTACCACCCAAACAACGCTGGAAGATAGGAAAGGAAGAATGTGTAGTGTTCCCAAATTAAAGGCCTGAGAAGGGACCTTCTCAACACTGAAGAAAAATAGCTTGGTTGTCAGGGGGCCAAGACTTTTTAACCAGCTTCCAAAGGACCTCAGAAACATTACAGGTCATAGTTGAAGTCTTCAAGTGAAGACTAGATGAGTGGCTCAGGACGGTACCAGATGAGCCTGGTGTACCTGGCTATGTGCGGTGGAGAGCTCAAGAGAGCAACTCGTTCCTCAACCAAGCCAGGCCTAGAGGCGTGGCCACCAGCTTGACCTTTGTGTGAAGAGAGACCAATGTTAGAAAATCTAGAAGAGGAAGAGCCATTGTTGTCCCAAGGCGATATGATGACTAAGCTGATTGATGCAGCATTGCTTGTATATAGTAAGTTAAGGTGTATATATATCTATCTCATAATTGTAAGGTTAGTGAAAAATTCACTTAATTTAGAGTTAGCATTAGTGAAAAATTCACTTAATTTAGAGTTAGCATTTTTGGGCTCTTGTGGCATCATTGTTTGGGCACTCTTGTGGCATAATTTTTTTGGGGCACTGCGCGTCCTTCCTACTCGTTTGTTGAATGCGGCACTTACCGGGCGTGGTCTTATAGAGAGCTCTCTTGCAATTCAGTTTGGTTGTTTAGATACAAGATTGTTGCATCGTGCAATGGTGCAGGTTGTGTTGTTGTTGCAAGGTTTAGAAAGAAGACCATAAATAGTGCCCCTTTTGTTTTTTATCTTAATTTTATGCAACTGAGGCCTAAGGTAGGCCCACATCGAGTTAGAAACCCTGAGGTAGGACCTAATAGGACCTCCAAGTCCGTAAGTTTTTAGTCTAGCTTAACTTGGGCGGTAGGTTAAACTGGCCCTTCAGAGCTTGGCCGTTCACGGCTCAGCTGGGATTCTGAACCCAATAAAATGAAAAATAACATGGTCCTTCGAAACTGGATTCTAGCCCAAGAATGAGTTAGTGACTATTTTCCGGCAAAGTTCTGATTGTGCAAATTGTAGCCCAAGTTAGGCCTAGCCGGGTTGAGCATAATTGAGTTAAGGTCTCAGGGTAGAAAGTTTGGTCGCCTAATTGCGAAACTTGGCCACTCGTCTGTCGTTGTTTTGGGCCTACATTTTTACCGGTTTGGTTAATTTTGGTTTATTATTCGTAGGCGAAGGTTGCAGACTTCAGTGCGGCAGTTACTTGGGTGGAAAATTTGGTATTCCATACTGGTGGTTGGTCAGTACCCCAACCAAGCAATTCAGTTTATTTGAAAAAAGCAAAATTTGAGTTTGATCAGTTTGGTTAAGTATTTTTGCCAATTCAGCTTATTTGGCATTGAGCCCAATTGTTGTTTGCACTGAAGATGAGTGCAGCTGAATTGAACAAGTTTAAAAAAAGGAGAAGCGCCTACAAAGGTCTAATTACAAAGGTCATTGCCACTATAGATTCTGCCATAGAGCAAGATGATTTAAGCTTAGTGACTGCGCAGCTTTCCATATTAGAAATTAAAAAGGTTGCTCTAAGCGAAGTAAATGTTAAAATTGAGGCTCTTATAGAAGAGGATGAAATAGAAAATAACATAATTTACTTTGAAGAGATTATTGATGATATAATTAAAGTATGCCACAGAGCAAAAGAGTTTAGCAGCTCAGTACAGTTAGAGACCAGGTCTAATAATGAGACGCAACCCTCAACAAATGGTGTTTGTGAAGTTAAGGTTAACAGATCTGCAGTTCAATTACCGAGACTTGTACTCAAAACATTTTCTGGGAGTATTCAGGAATGGCAAGGATGGGCAGACAGTTTTCAATCAGCAGTTCATTCTAGTCAAGTGTTAAGTGCGGTGGAGAAGTTTAATTATTTGCAGTTCCTCTTGGAAGGGGAGGCAGCAAAGACAATAGCAGGATTAGCATTAACAGAGGCTAATTATAATGTGGCTTGGGATATATTAAAGAAACGGTTTGATAAGCCAGAGATCTTAATTAAAAGCCACCTCCGTGAACTTTTAGCTATACCTCCTGTTAATAATCCCAATAGTGTCAAGGAGTTACAGCAGTTATATGATGAATTTGAAGTTAGAACTAGGTCCCTGGACAACTTGGGTGTAGGAATGGAAAGGTATGGTATAATGTTGGTTACTATACTGGAGTCTAAATTGCCTAACTCAATTTTGCTTGAATTAAGTAGAGGACACTCTACAGAACATGTGTACATCCCCCTTCAGCAGATGTTAAGTCTTTTAGGGACAGAATTAGCAAGACGAGAGGGAATTGAATTTGCACAGTGGGATGTTAAACAAGGGGACAAAGGCAGGCACAGCACCAAGGTTTCTACAAAAAGGAATAGCCCAGGTAGAGTGTCAGCTCTACATGCATCCTCTGAGAATAAATTAAAGGGAATGAAGGAATGCATATTTTGCGTGGCAACAAGTTATATAAATGTGAGGTGGCTGAGGCTTTACCTTTTGAGGAGAGAAAGGACAAGGTAACTAAGTCCACAGCATGTTTTAAATGTTTTTTGAAAGGTCACAGAGCAAGGTTTTGTAATTTTAAAATTTTGTGCAAAAAATGCCATGGCCGGCATCAGCCATTATTATGTGAAAACACTCCTAGTAGGCCTAACCCTGAAGTAGAGACATCAATGGCACATGCAGAGGCGTAACTAGGGTTGATCGCGCCCAGCCAGGGCAAATCAATAAATGGCGCCCTTAAAACCAGTGTTCTTTAAAATTCTGGCTGAATTCTTATAATGGTACTCAAACTGGTTACTCGTAATAATACCGCTAACAAAATATACTTTCAAGAAGAAGTTTATTTTATGACAAATGAAAATGAAAAACAGTTATATACATATAAAACTGTACAAAAATATGTAAAAATAAATTGAAATGAAATGAAAATACAATTTATAAAAATTATTTTTACAATTTATACTTTAATGTTTTTCTATCCATATACATAACCGTGTATATTTACTATTAAGGTTGATATTAAATTTCTATTAATACAATTTAATTTTATAGAACCAAAGTATGGTTAATTATTTGTCGAATTACAACAGAAACAATTAATATATGTACAAGGAGAGGCATAACTTTTCATGAGAATGTACTTTGATGTTTTCTTGAATTTTACTGAATTACCGATAGCAGAATTAGCAATTAGAATATTAGATACTGACAAAAATCATTCCAATTATATGGTACTTTAAAAGAAATGCCTTGTTTGCACCTATTATTTTTGGCTCTTTTAATGAATAATGGAACTTCACACTAAACATGTATTTTTCTTACTTTTGCTGATGCAAACTTATCAATAATGTCATCAAAATTTGTTATTTCAATTTCCTCACGTTCAATGCTGAGCAAGGCTAAAGCAGGAAGTCTTTCTTGGCCCATTGAAGCTCTCAAATATGATACGATCAATGTTAACTTGCTGAAAGATCGCTCACAGCTGGCAATTGAAATTGCAATAGTGAACATTATCTGAATAGCTACTCTCAAATTTGGAAAAACATTTTCATCTCCATACTGAACAATAAACTTGAGGAGTTCCTCAGCTTTAGAAATCTGAACATTTGGGCGACTTTTCAGAAGCATCTTACAATCCAGGATTTCTTCATAAAGCTCAAAACCGTCAATATCATTGCTATAAAACTGCCCAAGGTTGAGACAACTTTTCTTTAAGATATTTACGTCATGACTACTGTTGCTTTCATTTGAGTCAAACAATAATCCTCTAGCATCTAAAAGAAATCCAAATTTTGAATCCAAGTCATGGAGACGGACAAATCTTTCTTCCATTTCATTATGGAGACGATCAATAGTTTCTTTCATTATTCTCATCATTTCTTCTTTCGCAGTTAACCCTACATCCTTGGCTTTTTCACCAGACATTTGTTTCTTCTTTCTGGGGCGTCTTTCTACTTGAATATCCCATTCATCACACAGTTTCAGCCCTGCTTCAAGTGATTCACTGGCCAATGATTCTCGACTGCTTAAAAATAATCTTGAAGGGCTTTTAAATCATAAGCAGCATCATGAAAGTTCATGATATGATCTTGGAGTCGTTTTTGAACACGATCAATCCGAACAAGAATTTTGTTCCAAAATCCAAGCAAAGCCAAGAAATGAAAAGTCAAAATTTGATTCAGCACCTGCCTTGCATCACCTCTTGTATCAGCAGTTTCATTTTGATCATCAACCATGCTTTGCAAGAGTTCCACTATAATATCAAAGTATTCATGAACAGGCTTCACAGCCTCTGTTCTGGAACTCCATCGAGTTTCAGATTCAGATTTGACAACTATTGGTATGGCATCTTTCAGCTTTTGCCAACGGAGAGTTGAACGTGAAAAGAATGAATAAAGCGACTGAATTGCACCAAAAAAAGTCACCATCACTGCATCATGGTTAGCAGCACGCACTCCAACCAAATTGAGAGAATGATTATCGCAGTTTACAAAAATAGCTTTGCTATTTTTTTCAATAATCCTGTTGAACACCACTTTTATAACCAGCCATAACTGCAGCATTGTCATAGCATTGAGATCGACAGTCTTCTAACGGCATTTTGTCTTTTTCCAGTTGTTCCAAAATCACTTCCACAATGTTTTCAGCATCCTTTCGTTTTAATTGGATAAATCCAAGAAAAGACTCTTTTATAAAAATTGTTTTCTCCTGAAAATCAATATCAACATAACGAACTGTTTCTGCCATTTGCCCTCGATGTGCTTGATCTGGAGTAGCATCAAACATAAGGCCAAAATATTTGGCCTTATGAATGCTCTGTAACAATTTCTGGCGAACAGTAGAAGCCATCAGCTGAATAAATTCATTCTGCACTAACGGAGATAAATATGATGTTCTTCCAGGGTGCTTTTCCACAATACTGAGATGTTCTTTCATGACAGGATCAAACCTTGCCAACAATTTTAATAACCCAAGAAAATTTCCAGTATTGCTTTCCTCTTCCTGTCTAAGGGATTCCTTGTGACCACGCAATGCAAGGTTCTGAGTTGCTAAAAATTTTATGCAATGGAGAATTCTGTGGAGAACATCTCGCCATTTTTGTTTTTCTGTTGCAATTTGAGCTTGAAGCTCTACGTCAATGATTCCTCTGTTTTCTAAAAGATTTCTTTCCATTTCCTTCCACTGGGTGAAGCAGTATCGATGATTTTTTGCATTTTCATGGGTGCTAAGCCTTTCTGGTGCTTTCCAATGATTGAACCCATTTTCTTGCTCCAATGAAGACTGATTGTCAATTTGAGAAAATAGCAAACAACAAAAGCAAAAAGCTGCTTTCTTCTCTGGAGAATAAACAAGCCATGAACACCAAACTTCTTCTCCACATCTGAGGTGACGTGTATGTATATATATGTATATAGTCTAAAAGTCACTAAAGAGTAAATATCACTAAATCTAAGCTGAATGGCAAGACGAAGCCATAAACGAACCAACGGGCTGTTCGTATTGCTTTGGTCTGGCCTAGACATGTTTTTTCCTATCTGACCTAATCTTTGGTGCTGAGTAAAATTAGGTGATGAATCTAAGGTAACAAATCGGGTAGGAAGTTGTTCGTACTTAAGTATAGTTAGGGGTAATGTCTATAGCTTCTAAATTGGTAATGTAAGAGAGAGTTAGGTAGGCTGTTGTGGGACACAGGAATAAAACGGTAGGCTTCAAGGAATACCTAATTCAACGCACCGGTAAGTGCTTTTGATTGTTTGCTAGAACCTAAGTAACCTAACTGGGGTGTCTACCCCACGCTATCACATTTGGCGACGAGGATGGGATTTGGCTCATTTGGTTAAATTTTGTTCATTGGGTTAAATTTGGCTCATTGGGTTAATTTGGCTTATTGGGTTAATTTGGCTTATTGGGTTCAAGTGGTTGTTTGGAAAATTGGATGCAGACTAGTGGGTCGTCCGATTTGGTTTGTTTGTGTGGGGAAGCTACCGTACTATAGCGTAGGTCCCGCCGCCCTAATTCTAAAACTAATTCCTACTCAGCCCTAACTCTAAAACTAATTCCTACTCAGCCCTACCTCTAAAACTAATTCTTACTCAGCCCTAACTCTAATACAATTCACTATTCAGCCCTAACTCTAATAAAATTCACTATTCAGTAACTAGACCAAATTTAAACCTAACCTAACCTACTTCACGTGAGTTGGTCTAATTCGGTTTTGCTCTAGCATGTCGGTGATTGGCCATATAAGCCCATACGAAGACAATGGGGAGGACTTCGAAGCTTATGCCACTAGGGTGAGGTTGTTTTTCGAGGCAAATTCCATTCCGGATGCTAAGAAAGTACCTACCTTTTTAACTATAATAGGCCCTAAAACGTTTGGTTTAGTTATGGACCTAGTTTCTCCTAAAGCACCGGAAACTTGCACCTATAATGAATTGGTACAGGCCCTAACCGATCACTACAAACCCCGAGTAGTTCTCATCTATGAACGTTTCAAATTTTATTCAAGGCATCAGACGGGAAATGAAAGCATTGCAGAGTTTGTTGCAGGAATAAAAAGCCATAGCCGTACGTGTAAATTTGGGGACAAATTAGATGAAATGCTAAGAGATAGGTTTGTAATGGGTCTCAAAGAGGAGTCTACCCAGAGAGCCCTATTAGCCATACAGGACCTAACTTTTAGTCAGGCTGTAGAAATAGCTACGGCTAGAGAAGCAGCTGCTAAAGATGTTAGAGCTTTTGGAAATCATAGTAGTAAAGCCCAACACGTAAATAGCTTTAAATCTTCTAGGCCTGGCAGACCTAACGAGCCTACTAGACAGGCAAATAAAAGGTATGAGGCGAATACGACTAAGCCTACTAATTCTACTAAGCCTTCCAAGCCATGTACAGGGTGTGGAAAACACCATTGGAAGAAAGATTGCCCTTTTAAAGAAGCAGTTTGCCGAAACTGTAGTAAAATAGGCCACATAGCTAAAGTGTGTTTTTCAAAGAAAACAAAGGGTGAAAATTCTAATTTTAACATTTCTAGTATAAATCCTCAAAAGGGAAATACTTCGAACATTGGAGTGGAGTACCTATTCTATGAGCAGCAAAGTGGGAAAAATACAGGCCCATATATTGTAGAGGTAGGCCTAGATGGAATTACAGTTCCTCTAGAATTGGATACGGGTGCTGCCCGGACGGTCATGTCCAAGGTAGTTTTTGATAAGATTTTCAAAAACACACCTAAACTACATGCATCTAAAACGATTTTGAAGAAGTACGGTGACATACAAATACCTATTTGTGGAGAAGCATACGTCACAGTTACACTTAACCAGAAAACTTTGTCTCATCCCTTAACCCTTTTAGTGGTGGATGAGCAAGGGCCTACTCTACTAGGCCGTGATTGGATTGATGCTTTGGAAATGCCAATTGACAAAATCTTGCCAAGGGGTCAGGCAGATGTGCATACACTTTCATATCCATCTGACATAGACTCATTGTTAAGGGAGTTTTCTTCTATTTTTGGGCCTGAAGTAGGCAACCTAAAAGGCCATCAGGTCTGCATAGAAGTAGATCCTAATGTAACTCCGAAATTTTGTAAGGCTCGTTCAATTGCGCATGCACTGCGGGAGAAGGTAGATTTAGAAATTGACAGGCTGCTAAAAGATAAAATTATTGAACCAGTCACACACGCTAAGTGGGCTGCCCCAGTAGTTCCTGTACTAAAACCGGACAAGTCCGTGCGGTTATGCGGGGATTACCGTTTAACAGCAAATAGAGCCGTCCTTCTAGATTGCTATCCTATACCCAAGCCTGATGAATTATTTAGCTCTCTTGCTGGGGGAAAATATTTCACAAAACTCGATATGTCCCAAGCCTATGCTCAACTAAGTTTAGATGAAAACTCTAAAGAATTAACTATCATAAATACGCACCGAGGCCTATATAAGTACAATAGGCTATGCTATGGAATAGCATCGGCTCCAGGTATTTTTCAGAGGACAATGGACCAAGTTCTAGGTCACATTCCAGGGGTACTTTGCTTTCTAGATGATGTCCTCATTTCAGGTTCGACTAAAAAAGAACACCTAACTAGATTAACCACGGTTCTAAAAAGACTCCGGGATGCTGGACTTAAGCTAAAGAGAGAAAAGTGTTCATGGGTCACTAACGAGGTTTCATATTTAGGGTTCCGCATAGATGCCTCAGGCATTCATCCAACGGTGGATAAACTAGAAGCAATAGAAAAGGCACCACCTCCACAAAACATCACACAGTTACAAGCTTATTTAGGTCTCCTAAACTTTTATAGGAAATTTTTGCCTAATGCATCGACTTTCCTTGAACCCCTGAATAAGCTATTACGATCTGGGGAACAGTGGAGATGGGAGAAAACTCAAAAGGAAGCATTTGAGGCTTCCAAGGACGTACTACTAAAGTCCACTCTCCTAGTGCATTATGATCCTAAACTTCCTCTCGTAGTTTCAGCAGACAGCAGTTCTTATGGAATTGGGGCAGTGTTATCTCACCACATTGATGGTGTAGATAGGCCTATCTGTTTTGCTTCTAGAACACTAACTGAGACGGAAAGACGATATGCACAAGTGGAACGTGAAGCATTAGCCTTAGTATTTGCAGTAAAAAAATTTCATTTCTATCTATGGGGTCATGAATTTAAACTAATTACTGACCATAAGCCTCTCTTAGGTTTATTTTCACCTAATAAAAATATTCCAGTTATGGCCTCAGGTAGGATTCAACGATGGGCACTGATTCTACAAGCCTATAAATTTGACTTAGTACATCGGTCAGGTAAACTTCTAGGTACGGCTGATGCGCTAAGTAGGTTGCCCTTAGAAAATCCAAATGATTGTGTACCTATACCTACAGAATGGGTTCACTTGGTGGAGTTTTTGGAATCCACTCCAGTATCTGCAGTACAAATAGAGCAGTGGACAAAATCAGACCCTATTCTGTCTAGGGTCATCCATTTCTGCTCAGTTGGTTGGCCTACTAAGGTTGAGAGTGAATTACAGCCTTTTATTCAGCGTCAGTCTGGCCTCTCTATTCAAAATGGCTGTCTCTTATGGGGCCACAGAGTGATTATTCCAAATAAAGGCAGGTCGAATTTAGTGAAGGAACTTCACGCTGAACACATGGGCGCAACAAAAATGAAAGAGCTGGCGAGAGCTTATTTCTGGTGGCCTGGTTTAGATGGAGAACTCGAATCATTGGTTCGTTCCTGTCAAAGCTGCCTAGAGAACAGAGATCTCCCAAGGAAAAGTCCACTTCATCCTTGGGAATGGCCTACTATACCGTGGCATAGGATCCATGTTGACTATGCAGGTCCTATAAATAATATTTATTTCCTAGTCATGGTGGACGCCTAAACCATCTTTCATTCATTGATCGGGTTTGTGTGGGAACAAATGGCCCTTCACTATTTTGAAAATACTTCGAACCCAATGTGACCATTTCTGTTCTCAGGGCATCTGATAAAATTACTTTTTTTGATATTTTATCAAACTCCAAGAAGCCTACATCGTGATGCTGAATCGCATCTGGTATAGGCTGTGCTGTTTTTTCCTGCTTTCTTTTCGTTACTCAAAGTTTTAGTATCTTCTGGCTTCTTGAAAGACACTTCTGGTTCTTGAAAGACACTTAATTCTCCTTCTGATACACTGGCGGGTTGGTCAACACTCATATCTGATGCAGTTAATGCTGATGAAGGACCAGCTTGTTGCTGTTCAAGAAATGACATCATAAAGCCACTTGACTTTTTAGCTTCTGCTTCTTGCATTTTTCTTTTCGTCCTGCCTTCTACTCCACTCAGCTTTTTTTTCGGACTTTTCGGTATCGGCAATGTTCGCTTCATGGTAAAATTTTCTAGAGAAAGAAACAAAAAAATAGAATAAATTAATAATTCATAATAAAATTCTAATAAAAATAGAATGAATTAATAAAGTTAAATGAAGTTAAAAATCCGAAATTCATGGAAATTCGATGGCTAGAGATATGGCACCGGTACATTTCCAAAAGAGCATGTTTTTACTCTTAAATTTTCTTTTTTAAATCATAAAAATGGCGCCCCCCCCAAATTTGGCGCCCAGGGCACGCGCCCCACCTGCCCCACCCTAGTTACGCCACTGGGCACATGCCACTGCTATGAAAGGGAGTAAAAGTAAAGGGGGATTATTGCAAACAGCTGCAGCATTATTAATTGGGAATGATGGAGAAGCTACTGTAAGAGTGTTGTTTGATAGTGGTAGCCAGTGTAGTTTTATTAAGACCAGAATTTCCAGAAAATTGAAGTTGAAAGAACTTAAGAGGGAAAATTTAAGAATTTCTGGGTTTGGGGGTTCCGTTCAAAACCGAACCAAAGTTAAGAAGGTAGAAGTTCTGGTTAAGGGGTTGTTACCACAAAGTCCCACTATCAAGGTCCAAGCTGCAAAGATTGAGGAACTTTGTCCTCCAGTCACTACTTGTTTAGATATGGCATGTGTCCAAGAATTGCAAGTTAAACGAATTAATTTGGACAATAATAAGTTTGAAGGAACAGAAGATATTAGTCTTTTGATTGGAGCTGACTATTACTGGGACTTCATCACTGGTAATATTGTTCGCACATCTCGAGGTCCGGTAGCTATTGAAAGTAAGCTAGGCTGGATGTTACATGGTAGCTATTGTAATGAAATGGAGGTTAAAGCTCTTTTTGTTAAGATTGAGGAGAACAGCCATGGTTTGGAAAGGCATTTGAAAGCCTTTTGGGAACTTGAATCCATTGGCATAAAGGACAAACAAGAGAAGCAGGCGAGTCCAGTGAACAGAGATGTTTTAGAGCAATTTGTAAAAGGGATTGTGTTTAGAGATGGTTGCTATGAAGTTGGCCTCCCTTGGAAGGATTCTTGCAAACCCAGTTCAAACCTTCAGCTAGCTAATAGGAGGTTGGAGACTTCATTGTACAGGCTAAGAAAAAATGAGTTGTTAATTGAATACAATGAGGCCATCCTAAGATATGTAAGGGAGGGCTATGCTGAAAGGGTGCAAAGTGAGCTGGTGAGCCAGGAGGCACATTATCTGCCACACCATGCAGTGGTACGGCGAGACAAAACTACCACCAAACTGAGGGTAGTTTTTGATCCATCTAAGACGTTTTGGCGCCGACATTTTGGCGCTGGACGTTTTGGCGCCGCCTTTTGGGCGCCACCGTTTGGGCGCCTACGTTTGGGCGCGGAGCCGGTTTGGCGCCGCCGTTAATTAGTATTAAGTAGTAATACTTGGTTATTAACCAGAAGTGCTGTCTGTCTTTTCAGATAAGTTGTGTTGTTGCCCTTAATAGCATAAATGTCTGAAAATATATCAAGTAAGAAAGGGAAACAGAAGTTTTCGCATAATGGATATTTGTATGTGTTTGATAAATGTAGCAAGCGCGACCCTTCGTTACTTTTTTGGCGGTGCGAGCAAAAGAGTCAGTGTATTATAAGGTGTATATATAATATGGGTACTTTTCCGTTATCTGCCCCATTGACGATTGGTTAAGTTCAGTCATGATATTTTCGTTAAAACTAACAAAAATATCACAACTTAACCTAACCAATCGTCACTGCCCGGTTAGGTCAACTGTACGCCCTTGACGATTGGTTAGGTTAAGTCGTGATATTTTTGTTAGTTTTAACAAAAATATCACGACTTAACCTAACCAATCGTCAAGGGGGCAGATAACGGAAAAGTACCCATATTATATAATTATACACCTTATAATACACTGACTCTTTCGCTCGCACCGCCAAAAAAGTAACGAAGGGTCGCGCTTGCTACATTTATCAAACACATACAAATATTCATTATGTGAAAACTTCTGTTTCCCTTTCTTACTTGATATATTTTCAGACATTTATGCTATTAAGGGCAACAACACAACTTATCTGAAAAGACAGATAGCACTTCAGGTTAATAACCAAGTATTACTACTTAATACTAATTAACGGCGGCGCCAAACCGGCTCCGCGCCCAAACGGCGGCGCCCAAACGGTGGCGCCCAAACGTCGGCGCCCAAACGTCGGCGCCAAAACGTCCCATTCCGGTTTTTGATGGCTCAGCCAAGGACAAAGGTGGTGTGTCCTTGAATGACTGTTTGGATGCTGGGCCAAATTTAAATGCAGATTTATTTTCCTTGTTACTGAGATTCAGGTTTGGTAGAGTAGCATTGACTGCAGATGTGAAGCAAACCTTTTTGCGGATAAAGTTAAAACCAGAGGACAGAGATTCAGTAAGGTATCTGTGGGTGGATACGAAAGACTTGTTGGAAAATGAACCTAAGGTTCAAGCATATAGAATGAAGTCAGTGTTGTTTGGCCTCAGCTCTAGTCCATTTCTGTTGGCAGCTACTATGCAGTACCATTTTAAGAAATATTCTGAAGTCTATCCTAACACTATTGAACACATAAGGAAAAATTTTTATGTTGATGATTTGCTGTGTTCCGTGGATAATACAGAAATGGCTAAACAGATATTCATGGAGGCTAGAGCTATAATGAGGGAGGCTGGCATGGAGCTTAGAAAATGGCAGACCAATCATTCTCAATTACAAGAGTTTATGAGTCAGTCCTGTGTAGGACCTGATGCAGCAGAAAGTATTGAGGATTCTGGTATTAAGGAGTTGTGGGCAATAGACACAAAGGTGCTAGGCATTGTTTGGCAGCAAGGAGAGGATTTGTTTACCTTCACTGGGAAATCTTTAGTAGAGCTGGCTGAGAATGAGACAAGGTGGACAAACGTACAGCTCTTAGTTTGGCTTCGAAGGTCTTTGATCCTTTTGGATTCCTGGCTCCATTTGTGATAAAGTAAAAAATTTGGTTTCAGAGCCTCTGGAAAATTGGACTTGGTTGGGACCAAGAGTTGCCTAATCATATGGTGGTAAAGTGGAAATATTGGTGCAAAGAATTGGCACATCTTGGAGACATTGAAATCCCAAGATGGTATTTTGGGAGTTGAACAATAGTCCAGACAATTTGGAGCTGCACATCTTTTGTGATGCAATGAGGAAGCCTATGCAACTTTTATTTATATAAGAGGCACATTCAAAGAGGAAGTAAGTTGCAGGTTGGTTGCTGCAAAGAGCAGAGTAGCACCTTTGAAAAGGCTTTCTATTCCAAGGTTGGAATTGATGGGTGCAGTTATTGCTAGTCGGCTTGCAGTTACAGTGCAAAAGTCTTTGGCCCTTTATGAAATTCCAAGCTATTATTGGACAGATTCCACTATAGTTTGGCACTGGTTAAGAAGCCAGGTAAGGAAATGGAAACCATTTGTTGCCAATAGGGTGGAGGAAATTCAAGCACACACAGATCCAAAGCAATAGAAGCATTGTCCAGGCATCCAAAACCCAGCTGATTTACCAACACGAGGAATTTCGGTGAAAGATCTTGCACAGTCAAGTTTGTGGTGGAATGGGCCAGAGTGGCTAAAAGTTGGAAGTGAAAACTGGCCTTCTAATCAGCCTATTGTAGGAGAATGCCAGGCTCAAGAAGAATGGGTGAGTGAGATGAGAAAATGCACTGTGAACAGTTGTCAAGTTATGCAGCAGGACCCTATATTGAGGCTTGAGGACATTAGCAGTCTGAAAAGGTTGTTAAGAGTGACAGCATGGGTATATAAATTTACCAACAATATTAAGGGAGAAACAAGAAGGGAAGGAATTCTGAACAGTAAGGAGATTCAGCAAGCAAGGCAATACTAGGTGGTATATGTGCAGAAGGAAAAATTTGGCGAAGAGAGAAAATTGCTCACCAGCAGTCCATTACAGGTTCTACCAACACATTCTGCTCTCAAGAGTTTGGATGTGTTTGTGGATCATGATTTATTGAGAGTAGGAGGTAGACTACAGTTTTCTGGGCTTCCAGAGGAGAAAAGACATCCAATTTTGTTACCTTCTGGGGGCACTTTGTGGAATTTTTTATCCTGGATACGCATCATAAGTTGTTACATGCTGGAATTAGAGATGTGATAATAGAGATCAGACAACAGTTTTGGATTCCCAAAATTAGACAAGTAGTAAAAAAGGTCTTGCATAAATGTGTGGTTTGCAAGCGTTGGAGTGCAAAGCCTTATTATGAAAAGGTGCCTCCACTTCCAAGAGAACGGTGTGTCTATACTGCCCCATTTGATGTAGTGGGAGTAGACTTCGCAGGTCCAGTCTATGTGTATGAGCAAGGGGAGTCTAACAAAGGTTATATATGTCTTTTCACATGTGCTACCACTAGAGCAATCCATTTGGAGTTGGTAAGCAACTTAAGTAGTGATGTATTTCTTTTGGCCCTTAAAAGGTTTGTGAACAGAAAGGGTTTCCCAAATAAAATCATATCGGATAATGCAAAAACCTTCAAAAGGGCTGCAGAGGAACTCCAAGAAGTTTGGTCCTTGCTAAAAGAGGAGGGATTCCAATCCTACCTTTCACACCATGGGGTACAGTGGGAGTTTATTGTTGAGAGAGCACCACGGTGGGGAGGATTTTGGGAAAGGCTAGTGAGAAGTGTAAAGTGTCCATTAAAGAAACTTTTAGCTAATGCTCATTTCAGCAAAGAAGAATTCTGCACTGTTTTGTGTGAAGTAGAAGCAATGGTGAACAGTAGGTCTATCACCTTTGTTTATAACAGTATGCAGGATGCAGAGCCATTGACACCAAATCATTTCCTTTGTGGTAAACGATTAACATCAATCCCCAGTTTGCCAGAAGACTTACAGCCTATCCAGAGCACTCAAGAAGAGTTAACCAGAAGGTTCAAGTACCTTGAAGAACTACAAGATCAGTTATGGAAGAGGTGGCAGATTGAATACTTGCCAGAGCTCAATTATTACCCATCAGGCAATGTAAAGGGCTCCAATGCAAATTGTATCAAGGTGGGAGAAGTGGTAATGATTGGGGATGAAAGACCAAGGCAATGCTGGAAGCTTGGCATAACTGAAGAGTTGTTTGTTGGCAAAGACAATTTAGTTAAGTCTGCACTGGTAAAGACTTCAGGAGGAAAATTAAAGAGACCTATACAAAAACTCTATGCTTTAGAAATCAGCAAAAACACGGATAGTCAAGATGAAACATTTGAGTTACAGCCTCATGGAGAAGGCTTGGCTAAATTTGCAGAAGGTAATGACAACAATGCCTCTTCGGTGGAGAGTGTTAGAAAATCTAGAAGAGGAAGAGCCATTGTTGTCCCAAGGCGATATGATGACTAAGCTGGTTGGTGCAGCATTGCTTGTATATATTAAGTTAAGGTGGATATATATCCATCTCATATTTGTAAGGTTAGTGAAAAATTCACTTAATTTAGAGTTAGCAATTTTGGGCTCTTGTGGCATCATTGTTTGGGCACTCTTGTGGCATCATTTTTTTGGGGGCACTGCGCGTCCTTCCTACTCGTTTGTTTTTGTTGTTGTTGTTGTTGTTTAGCCGATCAGCCCACCCTGATCGAGCAAGCCGGCGGCACGCAGGTAACCGATCGCCCTCTCCGGAGTGCACCAGAGGTTCAGCGCACTAGTGATGTTGTGTTGTGTTCGTTGTTGTGCTAGAGCGGTACAGTCTGTCATAATGTGTTCAATTGTTTGTGGTGTGTCCTGGCACAGGTGGCAGGTGTCGTCTATGGAGTTGTCTAGTCTGTGTTTATATGTCCGTAAGTTGGGGTGATGTCCACATCGGAATCGTGCTAAGTTAACTCGATCCGATCTGCTCAGGCTGATCTCTGACCTGTTAATGAGTGGCGGCTTCGCACCTAGGACTGCATTCGGACCGAGTCGTGTCAGTGCTTTGTGGGTTAGGTGTGTGTGTATGTGTTTTCTGTACTATGTGATGTCTGTGGGGCGTGGTATGGAATGGAGTATTTGGTTATAATGTCTCTCTGGTGTTACCTTAATGGTGCGAGGTGTTGGTGCATGATTGTACATGTAGTGGCAAGGGTGTTGTGGGTTGGTTGTCGCTGCTGCCATGAATTGTGTTCCCCTCATGTCTAAATGTTCCCTAACTTTCAGTATTTTTGTTTCTGTGTGCAGGTGTTCTATTGGTGTTGTTTGAGTGCATCCTGTAATGATACAAAGTGCGTTGTTTTGTATTGTCTGTAAGGTGTTTATGTGTGTGTTTGAGATAATGGGTGCCCAGCATGGGCTAGCGTAGTCCATAACTGAGCGAATATATTGTTTCTATATGAGTGATGTTGTTAGTACCCTAAGCGTGTTAAGTCTTGAACATTTGTTTTTAATGTCCTGAATGTGGTTTGAAAAAGATAATGATGTGTTGTATGTGACCCCAAGTATTTTGGTCCTGTGAGTGTGTGGAATGTTGATGTTGTTTAGTGTAAGCTGTGGAATTACCTGGTGTTCTTTTGTGTTGCTTGTAAGCAAGGTGATGGTTGATTTTGTGGGCGCTACTTTGAGTCTATTGTGTGTGAGCCAGTCTTGTATACTGTTTATGTATGTTTGTAGGTTATTTGTAGCGGGGTCGATGTTGTTGTGGGTGGATGTTAGAGTGATGTCATCTGCAAATGATGATAAGGTAAGCTTGTTAGTTGTCTATGGGTGTTGGAATCTCATGCATGTATAAGTTGAAGAGTGTTGTTGAGGGAACAGAGCCTTGAGGGACCCCGTTCGGAAAAAGCTTGTTTTTGGATGACTTGCCATTAAATGTGACATGTGAGTATCTTCCTGAAAGATAGTTGCTCAGCCACCTTTTGGTGTTATTGTGCATGTTTGTGTTGAGCATTTTGTTTATGAGAGGGAAGCGTGGGATAGCATCAAATGCTTTACTAATGTCTATTGTTGCTAATAGTGTACGTTGAGCTGGTCGTCTGGAGTTGATGCCATCCATGATGTGCTGCATGATGTTAGTGAGTAATGTCGTGGTTGAGTGGTGAGGTCTGAATCCATGTTGAGTAGGCGATAGTGGAATGTGTGGGTTGGTGATTTGTAAGATTAGTCTTTCTGTTACTTTGGAACGTGTGCATAGTAAAGTAATGGGTCTATAGGAAGCTGGTTCTGTTGGATTTTTGTTTGGTTTGAGTAGTGTAATAATTTTACCTTGTTTCCATATGTCAGGAATAATACAGTGTTGGTATGAATATGCAGTGGCGGTTCCTCATATGGGCAATATGGGCAGCCGCACAGGGCGGCATTTGTGGAGGGGCGGCATGAGCGCCTGCAAAAAAAATAAAAATAAAAATAAGAATAAATAAATAAAGAAATAAATAAAAATAAAAAATAAAATAAAATAAATAATAAAAGATCAATGACTTTGCATCAAGGAAGGTAAGAAGAGTCAGTCAGGCTTTAGATGGCAGTTGTGCTGTGGTGCAATTTATTTTGTTTCTTGTTCAAAGTGTAGCATAATAATTACCCTCTTTTAAGTGTCTTATTCTATTTATGTGATAGAGCATTTGTACAATTTAGAAATTTGATTCTCTACGTAGTTTATTTATGGCAGTTGTGCAATTTAATTTGTATTTTTCCTGTTCATAGTATCATAATTACATTCTCTTAAGTGAGTTATTCTATTTACGTGATGAAGGATTTGTAAAATTCAGAAATTTGAGTCTTTGTTTTGGTTCTGAAGTTCCAACAATTAGTCCAATAAAAAGTTATTTTGTGAAAGAGTTATGTCTGTCCTTTATTTTGGGGGGATTCGAATGTGTGTGTGTTGGCGAACAGGGGGGGGGGGCGCTGAAGGTGAGGTTCGCCCAGGGCGTCATGTAAGCTAGGACCGCCACTGTGAATATGTGCTGATATTTGTGAGAGCTAGTATTCGTTGTGGGCCCAAGTGTTTAAGGTGTATGTTAGATATGTTGTCTGGTCCAGTAGCCTTCGAATTCTTAATGTTTTTGATGATCTTGGTGGTCTGGTCTGTATTGAAGGGTGTAATGGTCGTGTCGAGTCTGTAGGTTTTCTTGTGCCTGGCTGTTTGTCTGTCTGCGTGTTTCTGGTTGTTGTCTCTGTTTAAGTGACTTATCTTTGCGTAGTGATTAACTAGAATGTTAGCTTGTTGTGTGTATGTTGGGATATTATTTTGGCTGCGACAGATAACAGCGTGTGAGGTGTGAATGCCGCTGTTAGAGTGGGTAATGCTGTTTATAGTCTTGTATAGCTTGGATGTATCTGTGGAGTGGTTTAGTGTTGTTATGAATTCCCTGAATGTTTCTGTTTGTTTTTCTTTGAGTTTGTTGTTTATTTCTGTGTTGAGCTGTTGTATCTGCTGTTTTATGGCTTCTGTGTGTGGTGTTTGTGTGTTATATTTGAGGTTGTTACGTTGCCTTATGAGGTGGGCTATTTCTCTAGTGTAATTTGGGTTGTATTTCCTAATGTTGCCCTTGGGTATGTATTTGTTTGCATTATTGATGATCTGATTAAATGTCTTGAGTGTTGTATTGATGTTTATGATGGGTGTGCTGTTTAATGTGGTGAATTGTTCCTCAGTCTGTATTTTGAACTGTTCCCAATCAGCTTTCTTGTAATTTCTGTAAGTGTGCCTAAGGCTGTTGGGGCAGAGTGTAGAATGTGTTGTAATGATGGGCAGGTGGTCTGATGACAGTTGTTTTTCTGTTCTCCATTGTGTATGTGTTGCTAGTGAGGGGGAACAGAACGTTATGTCTGGGGAGGAGTTTGAGTATCCTGCTTGATGTGGTATGTGTGTATGTTCTTCTGTATTGTTAAGAATGAAGAGGCTGTTTAGTTGTGTGGCTATGTTGGCGCCTCTGGTGTTGTTTTGGTTGTGCAGGTAACAACTAGTGTCTTTAGCGTTGAAGTCTCCTCCTAAGGTGACATTAGTGAGAGAGGCCAGATTGTGTAACTGTGGACTGTAATTGGCTAGCACCTGAGGTGAACTATCTGGTGGGATGTAAATGTTGTTGTTGTTGTTGTTGTTGTTTAGCCGATCAGCCCACCCTGATCGAGTAAGCCGGCGGCACGCAGGTAACCGATCGCCCTCTCCGGAGTGCACCAGAGGTTCAGCGCACTAGTGATGTTGTGTTGTGTTCGTTGTTGTGCTAGAGCGGTACAGTCTGTCATAATGTGTTCAATTGTTTGTGGTGTGTCCTGGCACAGGTGGCAGGTGTCGTCTATGGAGTTGTCTAGTCTGTGCTTATATGTCCGTAAGTTGGGGTGATGTCCACATCGGAATCGTGCTAAGTTAACTCGATCCGATCTGCTCAGGCTGATCTCTGACCTGTTAATGGGTGGTGGCTTCGCACCTAGGACCGCATTCGGACCGAGTCGTGTCAGTGTTTTGTGGGTTAGGTGTGTGTGTATGTGTTTTCTGTACTGTGTGATGTCTGTGGGATGTGGTATGGAATGGAGTATTTGGTTATAATGTCTCTCTGGTATTACCTTAATGGTGCGAGGTGTTGGTGCATGATTGTACATGTAGTGGCAATGGTGTTGTGGGTTAGTTGTCGCTGCTGCCATGAATTGTGTTCCCCTCATGTCTAAATGTTCCCTAACTTTCAGTATTTTTGTTTCTGTGTGCAGGTGTTCTATTGGTGTTGTTTGAGTGCATCCTGTAATGATACGAAGTGCGTTGTTTTGTATTGTCTGTAAGGTGTTTATGTGTGTGTTTGAGATAATGGGTGCCCAGCATGGGCTAGCATTGTCCATAACTGAACGAATATATTGTTTGTATATGAGTGATGTTGTTTCCTGCTGGTGTCCAAAGTTTGTGCCTGTTAGTACCCTAAGCGTGTTAAGTCTTGACGTACATTTGTTTTTAATGTCCTGAATGTGGTTTTCAAAAGATAATGATGTGTTGTATGTGACCCCCACACTAATCAACATTTACATCCCACCAGATAGTTCACCTCAGGTGCCAGCCAATTACAATCCACAGTTACACAATCTGGCCTCTCTCACTAATGTCATCTTAGGAAGAGACTTCAACGCCAAAGACACTAGTTGGTACCTGCACAACCAAAACAACACCAGAGGCGCCAACATAGCCACACAACACAGCCTCTTCACTCGTTTGTTGAATGCGGCACTTACAGGGCGTGGTCTTATAGAGAACTCTCTTGCAATTAAGTTTGGTTGTTTAGATACATGATTGTTGCATCGTGCAATGGTGCAGGTTGTGTTGTTGTTGCAAGTCCTTAAGTTTTTAGTCCGTAAGTTTTAGTCCGTAAGCTTTTAATTTAGCTTAACTTGGGCGGTAGGTTAAACTGGCCTTTCAGAGCTTGGCCGTTCACGGCTCAGCTGGGATTCTGAGCCCAATAAAATAACAAATAACAACCAACACACGGAACCGAAACGAGGTTAACAAGGTATATATATATATATATATATATATATATATATATATATATATATATATATATGGTATTTGGTATTTGTTATTTACCATTACTTATTCGGACTATAGTGGATTTAATTTTCCCAGAAGAGTTCCTTGTTCCATGCACTGTCTGTGTGTATCATAAAAAACTCAGAGGACCATTCTGAGTTCATTCCCATATATATATATATATATATATATATATATATATATATATATGAGGTCTTCCGAAGCAAAAGTAGCACAAGCGCCATCCGGGGAAAAAATGAGTTATACCCACTGAGAGGTTCTTCAGACCGTATACTACCATATGGTAATGGATGAATTGCAGAAACGCCAATGTTTGTATGGCCGAAAGTCCCGCGAAAAATAATGCGTTATCTCTGTCCGAAGGTCGCATAACTTTCAACGCGTTTTCTGACGATTAAAAAAAATAGCGCTTGTGCTACTTTTGCTTCGGAAGGCCTTATATAATATATATATATATATATATATATATATATATATATATATATATATATATAAGGCCTTCCGAAGCAAAAGTAGCACAAGCGCTATTTTTTTTAATCGTCAGAAAACGCGTTGAAAGTTATGCGACCTTCGGACAGAGATAACGCATTATTTTTCGCGGGACTTTCGGCCATACGAACATTGGCGTTTCTGCAATTCATCCATTACCATATGGTAGTATACGGTCTGAAGAACCTCTCAGTGGGTATAACTCATTTTTGCCCCGGATGGCGCTTGTGCTACTTTTGCTTCGGAAGACCTCATATATATATATATATATATATATGGGAATGAACTCAGAATGGTCCCCTCAGTTTTTTATGATACACACAGACAGTGCATGGAACAAGGAACTCTTCTGGGAAAATTAAATCCACTATAGTCCGAATAAGTAATGGTAAATAACAAATACCATAGTTTTTCTTTTTCATGATGCTAGCCCGACGTGGGCAACGGGTCACTCGCAAAGAGGTCCCATAAATATAGCTTCCCTCACCAGCTATCTGCTTTACCCTAGATCCATGTCCCAAAGCTGGATCCTGTCTGCTTTGCAGATAGCTGGTGAGGGAAGCTATATTTATGGGACCTCTTTGCGAGTGACCCGTTGCCCACGTCGGGCTAGCATCATGAAAAAGAAAAACTATGGTATTTGTCATTTACCATTACTTATTCGGACTATAGTGGATTTAATTTTCCCAGAAGAGTTCCTTGTTCCATGCACACTCTGTGTGTATCATATATATATATATATATATATATATATAATATTTAGGA
>JAJOZX010014845.1:62500-76546 GCA_023014485.1 Bathynomus jamesi
TTATTTATTAATTTATTATTAATTTTCTCAATTTTCCGTATGACATTTTTCAATAATACTGGTAAATTATAAATAATATTTCCAAAATTTTCCGACGTTTCGCTCTGTCCTCGAGCATCTTCAGAGAATTCGTTTGGAGTCATCTTCGTAAGTGTTCTGCGTAGAATGAAAATTTCTTGTTAGGGCGCTCTCTTTTATAGCTCATTTTCCGAGGTTTTCCTGCAGTTTCGCGTACCTGTACTGACGGGATTGGTCAGTTTCGTACGTGTAATATGAGGATTCGTTCTTGCCTGATTCGCTGATTGTTTATTTTCGGGGAGGTCTCTTTTATTATTAATGCTTCGATGATATGAAGTCTTTTCTCATCCCTTATTTGTGATACCACGTTTGTTGCTTCCACTATCTGTTGTCTGGTTAGTATGGAAAACTGATGTGTGGGTAGTTGGGAGGTAACGAAAATGGTTCACTGAGTAGCTAGGTAGTTAATCTAACAATTATTAAATTCCTTTTATGTCAATAACTGGGTGAATAAAACCAATTGGTTGCTCACCAGAGTTATTCTCCACACTAGTATTTATATACTGTGTGACAAGAGCGTGCTCAATAATAGATATACATTACCGATCAACCAACCGAAGAAAAAACCAAGAAGACGCTGGTGGAAAAAGCCCCGCGAAAAGGAGGACAAGGGAGAACGAAAACGAGAAACGGGGCGAAAGGACGGAACGAGAGAAGGGAGAAGAACAAACAACGAAAAAAGATCCCCACCAGCAAGTACGCTCTCAACAATTAAACAAAAGGAGAAAAGGGACTCTCTAATAACTAGCAGTAAGTGACTAATTGTGTTTTTAACCCAGTTATAAGTAAACGCCATAAATTAAGCTGGGTCAGACAAATTAGGCCTACATTATGGCCTAAGACCTAGCATCAACTCTTAGCTTAACAAAGGTGAAGGTAGATTGCCCTAACCTAATTTGGTGAGGAATCCTACTGTGGACCTCAATTTATCTACCCGCTCTGGACCATTTCCGGAATCTCTAGGCTGACCCCTACAAGGCTAGACTTAATCTACTCTATAGTTAGACTGGAGATATTAGGGGTGGGTTAATTGGGGACCAATTCATACAGAGCATTTTTCACATTGGTGGTCCGTGTGTGGGGAATTTACATACTTTAACCTTACTTAACAAAAATTGCAGAATTAAGCTAAATGGTCTAGCCTAAATCTAACCTAATCAAGCCTAAAGTAACAAACTTGCCTAATTAGCTCTACAACCTAGGGCCTAACTAGGAAACATTTACATTTAAGAAGTCTCATTCTCTTATAAGCTTAGACCTGAGTGACACATAAGTACTTGGGGGGGATTAAACCAAATTTAAAACTTGACTGTTTTGTCTGATTACTCAATTTATTTGATCTCTCTTCTCTGGTCATTACTTCTTGTCCTATATTTCATTACGATCCCCAGTTAAACAATTTTGACTTAAACATGGACAGTGAGGAATTGAAAAAGTTAAAAAAGAAAAAAGAGGAGAAAGTTGGGTGCTGTTACAAAGGCCATGAACACTTTTAACAGTATTACACAACCAGGTAAGGAAGATTTAGAGTGTGTAATTCTTAAATTGGATTAACAAAAGGAAATAATAGCCATTGATGAGAGTATTTCAGAGTTAGTTGAATCCGAAATGGCTGATGAACAACTTATAGACCTTTACGCTGATAATGATGATCAGGTAATCTCAATTGAACAGCAAATAAGGAGACTACAGTCTCGTTTGACCGTGTTAACACCAAACAAACCTATTTCTGATTTTAATCAAAGTAGAGCTAACCTTCAACAAAATTTAAGTGGCATGCCAAATCCTGAGTCACAAGAATTTAGGGCTAAGTTACCCACTTTGCTAGTACCAACATTTGATGGGGACACGGTACAATTCCCATCTTTCATTGAAAAATTTGAGAGTTTAATAGGTAATAAACCTTATATTTCAACTGTTGATAAGTTTAGCTACTTAACTAGTTTCCTTAAGGGTCCAGCCGATAACATGATAGCCTATTTACCAGCTGTAGGGAATTCATATGAAGTAGCTATTGATCTCTTAAAACGTAATTACATTAATAAAGATGAAATTGTATTTGAATTATCTCAACAAATTATTGATTTTGCACCCGTAAAAGATAACCATAGTGATATGGAAAATTTTTATTCAAAATTAGAAGCTATTATGGGACAACTGGTTAGCAATGAGATAGATGTTAAAGCTTCATCTTGGCTTATACAAGGCGTAGTTCTTAGGTGCCTTCCTTTGAGGGTTAAAGATGTTTTAGTTCTAAAGACGGGAGAAAATTATCCTAATCTTGAAAACATCAGAAAACACTTTCCAACTATCCTAACTAATTTCAAATTGAGAAATATTGCAACACAAATAAGACCCAGACTATGGATAAACCAAAGACTGTCCCAGAGACCAACTAGCTACAGTCAAACAGACAAAACTTGATACTGTAGAATCAAATGTGACCAACTGTAATACATGAACACCTACATTACAGAACTTTAATGTAACTGCTGCCTCAACTTACACACCACATTGCAAATTTTGTGCAAGTGATGAACACAGTAGTACTGGGTGTGACAAATATTCAGACTTTAACTCAAGAGCTAGAAGATGTGAACTGTTGAACCTATGTAAAAAGTGTACTGGCCAGGGACATTATAAGAAAGAGTAAATCTAGGTTAAGATTCAATTGTAAGTTTTGTAAAAGTTTACGACATGTCTCATCAATGTGTGATTCACCGTGTCCAAACAACAATACTCAAACTCAAAAGATACCTCCTCCAAACAAAGGTAATCAAGAAAATGCCACTTTCATGGGACATTCTGTTTGTTCAAACAACGTAACAAGAAACACTGAGATTCTTTTACCAACTATTACTTTGGACTTAGTGAATGTGAGGGTAGCACCACTCCAGTGAGATGTCTTATAGACTGTTGTTCTCAACAAACATTTGTTTCGCAAAATGTAGTTAATAAATTGGGTTTGACACCAAACCCAATGAACAAGAACTCAATATCACATCCTTTGTTAAGGATAACTCAACAAAAATAGCTATAAGACAATTGACCTGGAACTACATTTAGAAAATGAATTAGAAAAAATTGAAGCAGTCATTATTTCAAAGTAGGACAAAACAAACTGGTTATACCCAAACTAGAACAAACCATAAATCATTTGGGAAAACAGTACAATAGAGATAGACATATCACAACAACACAGTAGCTAACATTGAAATGTTAATAGGGGCAGATTATATTAATCTTATTCATAAGGGCATAGTGAAGATAGGTAATGGTATAGCTTATCAGACTACATCAGGGATAGCCCCTTTGGGTGACCTATCCAAATACAACCTAGACCTAAACCAAAATAGTCCTACATGACACCTGTAAGAATAGCAACACTTTGAATAATATTATAACAACTGAGAACATTAATTCATCACTATCAAATGAAACTCTGGATGAGGCAATTCAAACTTTATGGTTGCTAGAATTTGTGGGTATACATGACACAAATCAAACTTCAGAAGATCAGTTAATGGTAGAAAGATTTGAAGACGCCATTCAGTGCAAAGACAATAGTTATTTTGTTGAGTTACCTTGGAAAATAAATTGTCCAACTTTAAGAGATAATCTCAAAGTAGCTAAAGGACATTTATATAAAGTAATGAAAAAACTCAAACAAGATAATATATTCAAATGTACAGTGATGTCTTCAAAGAACAGCTACAGAAAGGCTTCATTGAAGAAGTAACAAATAACCCTTTTAAAAAAGATGGTTGTCATTATTTAACACAGGGGGGTTTTCGACAAGATGCCCCAACAACAAAACTCAGAGTAGTATATAACTGTAGCCTCAAAGACAGTGATAAACACAGTTTGAATGATTGCCTGATTGAGGGTCCTAATCTCATTTCTGACCTTGTGAAGATCTTACTGAGGTTCAGGTTAGATAAATATGCCGTACAAAGTGACATTTCAAAGGCATTTTTGAGAATAAATCTTAAAAATGAATATGACAAGAACCAACTTAGGTTCTTATGGTTCAGGGATCCATTTGATTTGAATAAAGGATTCATAACCTATAGATTTAATGTTGTGTTGTTTGGAGCCAATTGCTCACCTAGCCTATTAGCATTGACAATTAGACATCATTTGAACCAGTTTAATAACTCTTTAACATTGAACTTCCTCAAGGAACATTTTTACGTAGACAATCTAATAGGCTCAACAACAACAAAATCTGAATTATCTGAGGTCTATGAACACTCTCAAAACATTATGCAACAAGATAACTTTGAACTTAGAGAGTGGATTTCAAATGATGAGGATTTAAACAAAAAGATTTTAAAGGATAATAATGGTCTTACTGAGCCATCAGACAAGTTAAAACTTTAGGTATGAACTGGTATTTGGATGCAACTTCTAACAGTCATGATTCAATCTGTACTAAAGGTTTTAAACTTGATGAGGAAGCAAACACTAAAAGACAAATATTATCAGAGGCTTCAAAAATTTTTGACCCCATGGGTCTATTCCTGCCTTCAACAATAAAATCAAAGATTCTCCTCCAAGAAGTTTGGAGGACAAATGTTGGGTGGGATGATCCAATAACAACTGAAGATCAAAAATCTTGGAAGAAGTTAGCTGCTGATTTAACAAAAGTGCAGAACATTAAAATACAAAGGTGCTGTGGGTTTAGGGATAAGCCCCAGAGACTTCATGTGTTTGCTGATGCAAGCACGCAGGCTTATGGGTGCTGTGCGTACCTTGTAAGTCCTACAGAAAGTCATCTAATTTATGCAAAAGGGAAAGTTGCACCTCTCAAACCTACCCGAACCATACCTCAATTGGAACTATTGGCTGCTGCATTAGCCATTCAAACCATTTCATTGCTTAAGGATGCTTACCATGATGTGAACATAACTGATATCCACATCTGGCTTGACAGTCAGATTTGTCTTGCCTGGATACGGAATGATAGCATTAATAGTAAGAACATCTTTGTAAGAAACAGGCTAAAAGAAATAGCTGAAGCTAATGAAAGCCTGCAAGTAAACTTTCACTATGTTCCAACTAAACAAAATCCAGCAGACTTTCTGACCAGAGGTTTATCCTACAAGTTGTTGAAGTCAAACAAAACTTGGTTCATGGAACCTAAGTGGCTCTGTAATACAGACCAATGGCCTGTGGAATAAGTTAACTTGACATTAAATTTAATCTTTTCAAATGAAAAGGTTGAACCAATCACTAATTATGAACATTATTCTGATTTCAGCAAACTTGTCAGGGTCACAGCCTACTGTTTGAGGTTTGCTCACAACTGTTTAACTACAATAAACAAACAGCTAAATAAACAATCATAATTATACAGAAGTTGCAACCAAGTACTGGATAGGGCATGCAAACAAAAGAGTACAATAAAGAGTTAGAATTCTTGACTAATGGAAAACAAACAAAGAGCCTGTACCATCAGTAGTTGTGGATCTAAACTTGTTCAGAGATGAGGAAGGCCTTCTAAGGTGTAAAGGGAGATTAGACAAATCAAAACTGTCTTACAAAAGCAAACATCCAATCCTTTTACCTAGATTTAGCTATTTGACAACATTAATCATCAGACAAACACACAATGATGTACATCATATGGGGGTACCACAGACACTAACTACATTAAGAAAAACTTATTGGATACCCAAGGGAAGGATCACTGTTAAAACAGTCCTGAGTGAGTGTGTCACATGTAGGCGTATTCATGCTAGGCCCTATAGGAAACCAAATCCTCCTGCTTTGCCAGAGGAGAGAGTTACTCTCAACAGACCCTTTGAGACTGTAGGCATTGACTATACAGGAGCATTGACTGTAGGGGTGGTTGACACTGAACAAAAAATGTACATTGTACTGTTGCACGACATTCAGTACCCAAGACAGTTTGGACTAACAATGCTACATATTTCAAGGCTGGTGAACAAGTCATCAACGACTTGTTAAGCAACGAACTCACACAATTATATATACAAAATTCAAACATAAAGTGGAAGTATATTCCAGTTGCCTCTCCTTGGTATGGTTCTATCTGGGAGAGGAATATACAAACAGTAAAGAATTGCTTGAAGAAAGCAATTGGTAAAAAACAGATACACTTGTTTGAGTTGCTCACTCTCCTGGCTGAGATTGAGAACATCATCAACAATAGACCACTCACTTATGTGAGTGACAACATTAATGACCCGGAACCATTAACTCCAAATCATTTGATTCGGGGAGAACAAGTTAGTCTCCTGCCGGACTACAATATAGACTCTTCAGAAGACCCAAACTGGACTCAACGACACGATGAACTCCAGACTAAGTTACAACACTTAACTAGAGTTAAAGCTCATTTCATTAAACAGTGGAAAACTGAGTACTTGATGGGTCTAAGGGCAGTGGTGTAGTGCTGTGGGAACGCGTGGGAACGGCGTTCCCTTACTTTTTTTGGTAGACGGAACGGCGTTCCCTCACTATTTCAAATAAATCCGAACTTACAAATCTCTAACGTCATGAAATTTTAATTCCCACCCCTAGAAGAAATATGAGAAAGAATCATTAACTGCTTCATTTCTTTTAGCTTCGACTGAGGCAATGCTAGCCTACAAAGATCTGGTGAAACAGTCACCACGGCGTATCAGTTGTTAACTTTTTTTTAGTTAATCATTCCAGTTGTTAGCTATTTTTATTGATCGTACTGGATGTCGTATATCTAATGACACTGGAAATACTGCATCGTCAACCTTGGAATATATCCTAATATCCAGTGCATATGACCTCAAAATATCCCTGAAATTGGTCAGATTTCAAAAGATTTCCCGGGGAGCTTACAGTGCCCCCGGACCCCCAGCTGTATGGGCTCGCCGCGCTCGCCATTGTCCCACCCCCGCATCTCAGTAACACTTTCAAAATGCGTTCCCTCACTTCTTTATTTAGCACTACACCACTGTCTAAGGGAGAGACATAAACAAATGACTAAGAAGGATTGGTCTGACACAATTAAGGTAGGGGACCTTGTTCTCATACATGACAGTACTCCAAGACAATACTGGCCTCTGGCTAGAGTTTTAGAACTCAGACCAGGGGCAGACGGGGTAACAAGAGTGGTCAAATTAAGGACTTCAACGGGTGACATAACAAGAGACATTTCTCTTTTGTACCCCTTAGAGTTTGGACCCAAAACAATGGACTTTGGAGAACCTTCTCCACCGACAGTAACAACTGGAGACACTGAACTTCCAGTAACTATTCCTTTGACAGTAGGAGTGGTAACGCATCCTACTACAACATTGACAGACACAAGACCTCAGCGACAAACAGCATTAAAGGCGCGACTAGTTTTACAACAAAAAATAGATGCTGGGGAATTGTAATTTTATCTTCTAACTTTCACTTTTCCTTTTCTTATGGTAAAGACCATAGACAGTTTCATCCTATGGATGTATATTTTCTCTTCTAATTAAATGCTACATCTTCTCCATGAGAAGGTGAGGATAGTCACTGTTATTCAGATTAACAGGCATTTACAGTCAAATAGTTAGCTAGTCTACACTCAGACATAAAAATTGGTGACAATGACACCAAAATTTTTATCTCCCGGGGCCCCCAGTATATGAAAAACTGATGTGTGGGTAGTTGGGAGGTAACGAAAATGGTTCACTGAGTAGGTAGGTAGTTAATCTAACAATTATTAAATTCCTTTTATGTCAATAGCTGGGTGAATGAAACCAATTGGTTGCTCACCAGAGTTATTCTCCACACTAGTATTTATATACTGTGTGACAAGAGCGTGCTCGGTAATAGATATACATTACCGATCAACCAACCGAAGAAAAAACCAAGAAGACGCTGGTGGAAAAAGCCCCGCGAAAAGGAGGACAAGGGAGAACGAAAACGAGGAACGGGGCGAAAGGACGGAACGAGAGAAGGGAGAAGAACAAACAACGAAAAAAGATCCCCACCAGCAAGTACGCTCTCAACAATTAAACAAAAGGAGAAAAGGGACTCTCTAATAACTAGCAGTAAGTGACTAATTGTGTTTTTAACCCAGTTAGAAGTAAACGCCATAAATTAAGCTGGGTCAGACAAATTAGGCCTACATTGTGGCCTAAGACCTAGCATCAACTCATAGCTTAACAAAGGTGAAGGTAGATTGCCCTAACCTAATTTGGTGAGGAATCCTACTGTGGACCTCAATTTATCTACCCGCTCTGGACCATTTCCGGAATCTCTAGGCTGACCCCTACAAGGCTAGACTTAATCTACTCTATAGTTAGACTGGAGATATTAGGGGTGGGGGGGACCAATTCATACAGAGCATTTTTCACAGTTAGGTTTATTTTGTGTATGTTCCACATGTGATCTTTCGGACTTCCTTCTTGTAAGTGCAATGTTGCCTTCTTGACAGTGTTGTTATGGTTGAGCCCACGTTTCTCACATTTCCTCGAAGTCTGCAACCTTCGTTCGGGTATTGAAATTCGTGAACTACGTGGGATTTTTGTAGATTTTCGGTTTTTTGAGTGATGTTATTTTTCCTGAATAAGTTTTTAGTCTTTATGTTTTGGTAGTAGATGGCAAGCGATATTTTATTATGATTTCTACATCTGACGTTTTCCTTTACTATTTTCCTTATTACTCTTTCGTCAGTTTTATATGCAGGCGACATTTGGTTTTGATAAAACATTTTATGAACAGTGCCGTTAGGCGTCTCCTCCTTTCTTGCCTCATTGCTTTCCGCTGTATTTGCCTCCGTTTTTATTTTCAAAATTTTTTTAATTTCTCGTTCTGTTTCGGTGTTTGTGAAACCGTTGTTATTTAGTAGCTGCTTTAAACATTCAATCTCTTGGTGGAAGATCGTCCAATTAAATGAGATTTTATAAGCTCTGTGTAGAAGTGCTTTTATTACACCGAGTTTATATTTAGTTGGGCACTCGGCACTTGCATTTAAGCATTTTCCTCTGTCCGTAGGTATTTGTATATGCTGGTCGTGTAGCAATCGCCGTCCCAATAATGATAACTCCACAGGAGAAGGCACAATGCGTCGAATGGTTAATTGAATCCAAATCCGTTACTCAAACTCAGCGGAATTTCCGTACAACATACGGAAAGGATCCTCCATCAAAGAACAATATCCGAGACTGGTACAAAAAGTTTAAAGAAACCGGAAGTGTCCTACACAAGAAAGGGTATGGTCGTCCAAGCATTACTAATAAAGTGGTCGAGAGGATACGAGCGTCTTTTGCGCGCAGCCCCCCGAAAATCAATCAGGAGAACGTTAAGAGAGCAAAAGGTTCCACCCACAACTGTACACAAAGGTTTACACAAAAGACTTCGGCTGTATGCCTACAAGGTGCAGATTGTGCAGGCACTGAAACCAGATGACAAGCCTAAACGGAAATCATTTGCGGAGGACATGCTGGACCGAATGGACACTGACAATGGTTTCCTCAAACAAGTCATGTTCTCAGATGTGGCTACATTTCATGTTTCAGGGATGGTAAACCGGCATAATGTTAGAATTTGGGGTTCAGAAAATCCCCGTGAAGTGCTGGAAGTGGAACGCGACAGCCCTAAAATTAACGTCTGGTGCGGTCTCATGCATGACCGACTGATTGGGCCATTCTTTTTCGCTGAGGGTACCGTGACATCAATCTCCTATCTTGACATGCTGGAGCAATTTGTGTTTCCACAGCTACAAGGATTGCAGCCGGACATTATCTATCAGTAAGATGGAGCACCTCCACATTGGGCTCTGGTTGCGCGTGAGGCCCTCAATGAAAATTTTCCGGGTCGTTGGATTGGCCGTGATGGACCTATCCCTTGGCCTCCACGATCACCGGACATTACGCCATTGGACTGCTTCCTCTGGGGATTTGTTAGAGATGTTGTGTACAAGACCAAGGTTGTCAACATCCATGAACTACGAATCAGGATCAGGGATGCGATAGCGATGGTCGATGCTGGCATGCTTGAACACATATGGCGAGAAATTGAATATCGATTGGATGTTGTACGGGCGACCAATGGCGCACATGTTGAAGTTTATTAAACATGTATGTAAAACTTTTAGCTGTGCAGAGTCACATGGACAAACTTGTTTCTTTGTATGTTATTGGGTTATCACATTAATAAAGATTGAAATCATTCAGATTTTATTTTTTATTTTTTATTTTTCTGACTTGGACGGGTTTTGTCTGAACACACACACACACACACACACACACACACACACTTATGTACACATATATATATATATATATCTGTATTATTATTATTATTAATCTTCAGTGAGTCTCACGCTCTCTCGCGCAGGCACAAACAAACAAAGTTTTATTATTTATACTTTAACATAAAAAAGATATATATATATATCTCTCTCTCTCTCTCTCTCTCTCTCTCTCTCTCTCTCTCTCTCTCTCTCTCCTGTACATATTAAATCTTTGAAACGCACGCCTTATTTATTTTAAGGGAGACAAACTTTTGCCGAATCTTCATTTCTGAAGGCGATATCATGTCATAGTAGTACATAAGTACAATTTAAGTACACGACTGAGTATGGATTAATTTTGGTTCATTACAATTACGATTACAATTACCAATTAATTCATATTCACTTATTATTGTTTAATTAAACTTCTATTAAAGTACATTCTTACATTATATATTAAATCATTACATTTAATTACAGTTTCATTGAAGTACATTACGTCGTTTACCATTCTTAGTGTTTTTATATATTTATATATGGTTATAATATATGGCTATAATATATGGTTATAATATATGGTGATAATATATGGTTATTATATATGGTTATTATGTATGGTTATTATATATGGTTATTAGTACAACACAAGTACATGAGACATGACACACATAATATAACATAACGCATGATAATGTTATAAATTCGAATCAGAGCGAAAGGAGATTTTTTATCTTTGAAGCGTTCAATTTTGCAATAGTTAGCGGAATTTGATAACTTAAATAAGCATTTTCGAGTTCAATGCAGGAGGTGATATAATTAAAAATAACAATGAAAAAAATAATATGAGAACGTATTTGTGCGTTTTCGAACGAATGCATGAAGTTTTGCATTTCACGATCCAAATGAATATTTAATACCTAATATATACATAATATATACATAATATATATATATATATATATTATATATACATAATATATACATATATTATATATACATAATATATACATAATTATATATTATAAATACATAATATATACATAATACATATATGTATTATATATACATAATATATACATTATATATATATATTTATATATACATAATATATACATATATATATATTTATATTATATATACTTAATATATACATATATATATATATATTATATTACATAATATATACATAATATATATATTTATATTATATATACATAATATATACATAATATATATATATATATATATATATATATATATATATATATATATATATGTACATAATATATATATATATATATATATTAATATACATAATATATACATAATATATATATGTAGCGGATCGACAAGAATAGACCAACAAATAGACAGACAAATCCTTCCCTTCCACGCTATCATCAAAGAGTCTTGGAAAACACACGTGGGCAAAGAGTCAAACAATGAAACGTCTGTTCCTTCCCAAAAGGCGAACGCAAGATCTTCAACAAAAGGACGCGCGGACAAGGCGTCTTAAGATTTGGTGCGAAGTAATATGTCACAGGAACTACGTATAAAAGCGAGCACCCACTCACACTCCTCACTTCATTAGCGCTTCCATTTCGTTAGACTACTCTGTACGTTGTCACCTCTCATCAGCTTTAACCGGCTCAAGACCAAGGCTCACTTCAACACCACATTCAAAAAACGAAGCATCATTGGAAGTGATCTACCAATACTGCCGCAGCAAACCACAACGGCATCAGGAATTCCCCTTGGTCTCTTCATTACCGCATCAACCGGTTATCAATCATCCTCGAGAGCACCGGCAAGGTTGCAACGCTACGAGAAGCATCCTCAAGGTGGACACCTTGCGTGACTCGACGGCGAAAGCTACAAACCCAAATCACTCCACATCTGGTCAGCTTTTACCGCTTTACGAAGAACAGTCGTCTACGAGACTCCATTAGGCCCATCATACCTTGACTTACGGAACAAACTTCCAAGAGACACCGACAGCCGGGCCTACTCCTACAAGATCCTCTTTATTCCATCCACCACAACCGGGCCTACGCCTGCAGGATCATTTATAGACTTTCCATCATCTCGAGAAGCTTAACGGACAACGACACTTCGAGCCTACGGTAATAGGTTCCTTTTCAACACTCCTTCAACAGCGGTTTCATCGTCCCGGTAAGCTAAGTACATCATATTCTAAGTACTCTTGTGAAGCCTACATTAGCCTACCGCAGAACGGTAGGCTATACTCCCAAAGTGAGTAATTAAACGTTCCAATTGACTCTCCTTAATAACGCTGTAGACCATTTTCCTAATTCAAGTGTCCTTCAGAACCTGTAATTCACATCATCCGCTATTGTGTTCACTTATATATTTGTGCGATAAATAAGTTCTCTACTGCAGGCCTAATTCATATACAGTGTATATTCCCTCAACTATCGTTAGGCCTATCCCAAACGCACGTGCATTCTTTATATCATTATTAGGCCCATTCAATCATCTAGCCTACTTAATCAGAGTGTCATGTTTTCCATTCAATGTACCAAACGCCCGTGCATTCTTTATATCATTTACTAGGCCTATTCAATGTTCCATGTTGCATGCCATTTACATACAATCAATGAGTATATTACTTATTACGTGTCAATTAAGCTATTAACATTTCATCTTATTAGCTAAGTCTATGTCATAAGCATAACATAAAGGCTATCAAACAATTACCGTTATTTCTTTGTTATATCACAGTGAATAAATAACGGCTTTATTTTCTTAATAAAATAAAGTACCGAAACTTATTCTATGCAGTGTACGGAAACGCGTTCCATTCAGTGTACCAAAACGTACGCGCTTTCTGTGTCATTAATACGCATCTTTCACAGATCATTTACGCATTATCTGTAGCTTCCCTAATCAGTGTATTACATTACCTATTTCTTATATTATTACGTACATGCATTATTTTTGTATTTACTAAGTTTCATATTTCAGGTTGTGTCCCATTTTGAATACCATTAAGCCTCACATAAACGAGCATATTTCAAAAGTCATTATAGAATTGTTACGCTTTCTAGTCAGTCTTTCTATTGTAATTTTCAATGTCAAAATTAATATAAATATTTTCTTAATTAAACTACAAAACCATAAGGTACTTTTTATAACCATAATATTAATTTGCTTGGGTGTAATCCAAGCTGGTGACCCTCGCTGCCATACCTGTCACTTCCAATAGTATGGTGGGCCTAATCAAATAACCACTTATTCCAATCGGTGATACTGTATGACAATATAAATTATTAACCCAGCCTTTCATTAATAAGCAATCAGTCATTGCATCAATTAATCATTACCATAAAATCAAATCATTATCACCTCAAACGGTTAAAAACTAGGTCCACTATATATATATATTATATATACATATTATATACATAAAATATATATATATATATATATATATATATATATATACAGAGGCATGTAAGAAGTAAATAGACAGCCCAGATTTTGCTGTAACAATTTTATTTGAAAATTAGAGTACCAATAAATTTTAATTTTTTAACAATTAAGGTTTAGCTATTAATACTTTGTTGACATTCCTTTAGCTGCTTTAAGAGCAGCAACACGCCTAGGCCTAGAATTAATGAGTTCTGAAATTGTAGCTTGAGGTATTTCTAACCATGTTTGGCGTAAAAGATTCAACAATTCTGATCGTTTGCTGGTTTTTTGGGCTTGTACGTAAAGTCTTGTCTAGT
>JAJOZX010014846.1:0-47500 GCA_023014485.1 Bathynomus jamesi
TCATCTTGTTTATTTTATTGTTTTTTTAGTTTATTCATCTTATTGATTTCAATTATCTTAATTATACATCTTATGTATTTCAGGTATGAGCTTTTACGTCTAGCAGCATTGTGATTCAGGCAACAACGCCGTGCTTTGTGTCAAAAGATCAGTCCAGTCCAAAAAACTTGTTGTGTCAAGTTGGTGTACATTTTTTTTGAATTGTTCTTTTGCATAATGGTAATATAATGCCATCCATCCCCATTGCCCATTCCGTCCATCTAAAAAAGACATATGACAATATGATATCTACTTAAGGCAATCAATACGACAGTCATCAATGGAATATTTGTGGAGATCTAAAAGTTATAGGAATGCTTATGGGTATGCAATCAGGATTCACAAAATTTTTGTTTCCTTTGCCGTGTGGGACAGTCGCGCCACTATAGAACATTACACCAAAAGTGACTGGCCACTTAGGTATACATATGTCCCAGGGATAAGCATGTCTAGTCTGTCCCTTTAGTGGATCCCCAAAAGATCTATCTGCACCTCTTGCATTAAACTTGGTTTAATGAAGAATTTTGTTAAAGCAATGGGAAAGTCAATTCTGAAGGGTTTCCAATACCTTTCAAGGAAATTCCCGAAGGTTACTGCAGCAAAATTGAAGGAAGGAATTTTTGTTGGGCCACAAAATAAGGGAGGTTTGATGACACTGAATTTGAAAAAGTCCTAATTCCGCTGGAATTGAAGGCTTGGCTGGCGTTCAAATGGATATGTGAAAACTTTCTTGGAAGCAACAAGTCACCTGCGTATAAGGATGGAGTCAAGAACCTCCTTGATGCCTTCAAAGAAATGGAGTGTCGAATGTCGTTAAAAATTCACTCCCTGCTTTCCCCTTAATTTCTTTCCTGAAAACCTTGTTGCAGTGAGTGACGAGCAAGGAGAGCGCTTCCATCAAGATATTCAGATGATGGAGAAGCACTACCAAGGATATTGGAATGAAAGCATGATGGCGGACCAATTGTTGGATGCTGTACGTGACACATCTAGGCCAAATTTACAAAAGGAAATCACACTCACAGCGCTTTTAATAAAATAATGTATATATTCTTTATTTATAAGTACATTGAATAAAGTATATGATGTATTTGTTGGTTAGCATTCCTAAGTGTGATCTATACATCCATAAATTTTCTTATAGCAATATCAAAAACTTAAAAATATCAAAACCAGTGTATCTATATAACTATACGTGCTAGAAAAAAAATAAAACCAGATTCGGAATCAGCGCGAAAAATGCATTAAGAAAAGTGTGATCATGTTTGTGATGAGAAAAAAGTTTCATTTTGTTGGCCAGTGTAATTATTTAGTTTTGTAAAAATTGGTTGTTGCCAATGTACAGGCAGTTTTTACATTGTGGAGCCACCTCGATCGGCCGAAGTGACCCCTAGTGTGCCCACTATAAAAATTTCATATGTTCTTATGTTCTTTGTAGTTCGGAACACACGTAAAATTGTAGGTCCCCTCCGCCACCACGGAGGATATGCACAATACACAATTACGAACTCAGTTAGGTAGACCAGCTATGAGTGGATCCTAGGGTCTTTGTTGGTCTGAAACATTATAACATTATATATATACCCAAACATACCTATTATATAAAGGGTGATCCAGAGAAATGGGACCCAAAAGAAACCCCTGTAACTCTTAAAGTATAAGTCCTTTTATAAAATCATACTCATCATTCGAAAGAGTATAGTTACAAGTTTGTACAGGATTGTATAGGTTTTGACAATACAAGACAAGATAAGATACAAAACAAAATAAAAGTGTTAGTTAAAACTAACCCTTCAAGATGACTGCATGGACTGAGGAACAGCTGCGTTTCATAACTGAGCAATATTATTAGCATGGAAGAAGTGTAGTTTTAGCTCAAAGATCTTTGAAGACAAATTTTCAGATGTCAAAATCACCTTCTAAGAAAGTAATCCGTCGGTGTGTCATAAATTTTTCCCTAACTGGCAGCATTGGAAAAAGAAAACCAACTGGAAGAGTGCGCACAGCAGGGATAGACGAGATCATTAACAGAACTCCTGAAATTGTACAGGATAATCCTAACATAAGCATCAGACGTGCTTCTCAGCTGTTAGGAGTTGGATATGGAACAGCACACCGTATATTCAAGCAAAATTTAATGCTCTTTCCATATAAAATTCAAACAGTGCAACAACTAAACGATGGAGATTTCGCACGAAGACGACAATTCTGTCAATGGATCCAACAGAAGGTAAATGACACCACCAATTTTCTAGCAACTTTGATTATGTCACGAAGCCCATTTTAACTTGAATGGAACTGTAAACAAACAAAATTTGTCGTTTCTGGGCAACAGAAAATCCATTGAATATTACCGAAGTCCGTTGCATAGTCAGCGTGTAACTGTTTGGTGTGTCTTACTGCATCTCAGATCATAGGGCCGTACTTTTTCGAGGATTCCACCGGAAACACGGTCACTGTAAATGGTGATCGCTACGAAAAAATGGTTGACCGATTTCCTTATCCTAAATTAAGAGATCTTTGTCTAGAAAACCACTGGTTCCCACAAGACGGAGCTACCTGCCATACCACGAGGAACTGCATGGCAGTTTTGCGTCAAACGTTTCCAGGCGAGTTAATCTCAAGATTTGGAGACGTTGAATAGCCCGCAAGGTCTCCGGATTTTTCTCCCTTAGATTATTATCTCTTGGGATATTTAAAGAGTAGGGTCTACAGAAATAACCCAACGACCTTGCAAGAATTGAAGGCCGCCATCACAAATGAGATACAGGCCATACCACCGCACACTCTTGCAAAAGTGATGCAGAACTTACAAGCGAGAACACTGGAATGTTGGCAACTAATGGAGCACATTTGAAAGGAGTCATTTTAAAAAAATAAATATTTCATAATAAACTTGTAACTCTACTCTTTCGAATGATATATAGTTTTTATGAAAGGAATTAAATATTAAGAATATTTGGCTTTTTTTTATGGGTCCCATTTATCTGGATCACCCAGTATATGTATATATATTTTTTTTTTACCTGCAAACAACACATTATAATTGATGTGAAGAACGACGCTTGTGTAGAAGAACTTCCGCACAAGATGGGGAGAAAGAACGAGCAAATGAAAAATGAGGCACCTCCCAGGAATCGAACCCTGGATCATCCAATTGCCGGTCGGATATGCTAATCACTGCACCAAGGTCGCCGATCTGTCACAACTCGTAATTCCTGGGAGCTGCCTCATTTTTCATCTTGTGCGGACATTCTTCTACACAAGCTTCTTCCTTTACTTTAATTATACTGTGTGTTGTTTGCAGTTAAAATGTATATATGTACGGCATGAGAAGGTGCCTCCTCAGGGCAATTGATTTCGCTCGTATATAGGAGAATTACGAGTTGTGACAGATCGGGGACCTTGGTGCAGTGGTTAACATATCCGACCGGCAATTGGATGATCTCGGGTTCGATTCCTGGGAGGTACCTCATTTTTCATTTGCTCGTTCGCTCTCCCCATCTTGTGCGGACGTTCTTCTATAGAAGCGTCGTTTTTTACATTAATTATATTGTGTGTTGTTTGCAGTTAAAATGTATATATGTACGGCATGTGAAGGTGCCCCCTTAGGGCATTTGATTCCGCTCGTATATAAGAGAATTACGAGTTGTGACAGATCGGGGACCTTGGTGCAGTGGTTAGCATATCCGACCGGCAACTGGATGATCCCGGGTTAGATTTCTGGGAGGCGCCTCATTTTCTTTTGTTCGTTCTCTCTCCCCATATACATATATATATATACACATATATATATTATATATATATAATATATATATATAATAATAATAATAATTCTTTTTCTTCAGTAGATAAATTTTCAGCAGAATTTTATCCTTGGGTTTGGATTTTAAACTTCCCATTTTTAAGCTTGATTTTTGTCGTTATTTTTTGTTTTGAGAAACTTTGCCATCAAATTAGCCTTTTTCCCTCTTTCCTTGAACACTCTAATCCAGTGGAGGATATTAAACTTTTAGCAAATAAGTTCTACTATAAGTTTGATGGGTTTAAGGTTTTTTGTCCAGTTTTTAGTTTTAGTGATTTTAAAGTTCTCACGAACTTTCGGAGGGATAAGAATGTAATTATTTGTAAGCCTGATAAGGGTAAAGGTGTTGTTGTCTTAGACAGACAAGACTATTTAAATAAAATGTATAATTTACTTTCTGATTCTACCATGTTTTTGAAACTATAGACTCATCCATTTAAATATATTGTGGAACTGGAGGACAGAATTAACAACTTTTTACGTTCTCCCAAAAGTCGTGGGCTTTCAATCAACCATTATGATAAGCTTTTTGCTTCATGTACTAACCATGGGTTTGTTTATGGCCTACCTAAGACCCATAAACCTGGAGTTCCGCTTTGCCCCATTCTTGCAGCCATAAATACTCCAAGTTATAACGTCGCAAAATTTTTGGTCCCACTCATAGACCCTCTCACATGTAGTCATTTCACTTTGCGAGATTGTTTTGAGTTTGTTGATTGTGTCACCAAGTTGAAATTTAAGGATTGCTTCATGGTTTCCTTTGATATTCAGTCTTTGTTTACCAATGTACCTGTATTAGAAACTTGTGATATTATTTTAAATTCTTGGTTTGGTTCGACCAATGACATTTTGGGATTAAGTAAACAGTCGTTTTCAAAACATTTAAAGTTATCAGTCCATTTTCTTTTTTAATAAAGAACTTTCCACCAGCACGAGGGAATGGTGATGGGTTCGCCCCTTGGTCCGTCTTTTGCTAATAGTTTTCTTTGCTTTCACGAGGAAAAGTGGCTGAGGGGTTGTCCGCCTGATTTTAAACCTATTTATTTAAGCGTTATATAGACGATTGTTTTGTCATTTTTAAGCATAAAGATCATGCCCCTTTATTTTTAAATTACATTAATACTAAGCATCCTAATATTAAATTCTCTATGGAAGTAGAACAATACAATAAAATTTCGTTTCTTGATGTTACCGTAAATAAACATAGTACAGACTCTTCAACAGAGGTATACAGAAAACCAACTACCGCCCAACTCGGTAATCATTTTTTTAGCAATATCCCACTTAGTTTTAAGCTGGCTAGTATTAAAAGTCGTATTTTTAGAGCCTATCACCTCTGTTGAAGTTGGTCTTCATTTAACTTAGAAATTCAGTATCTTAAGAGATTTTTTAACTATAATTTTTATTGCACTTCGACTATTTCGACTATTGAGACTTTAATTTCAAAATTTTTAAATAACTTATATTCCCCCAAAATAATTCAGTCTACGGTTCCGAAACAGAAGGTTTATCTTAAGCTTCCTTTTTTAGACCAACTAACTTTTCAACTTCATAAAGATGTCCATTCTATTTTGGACAGACACTTCCTTCAATGCGACTTCATAACTATCAATTCTAATCCTAATTCTCTGCAATCTTTTTTCCGCCATAAAGATCCCCCCCCCCCGTGCTCTTGAGATCCTTTGTTATTTATACATGTGCGACCTGCCAAAGTCGCTATGTAGGGCAGACTGCCTTGCCAATTAAAACTTAGGATTTCGAAGCATTTGGGTTTTTCTTATCGAACTTCTCGCCCTCTTTCCATCCTGAATCCTCTGCTATTCGGCATCATTCAGAGACTCATGACCACCCGTGCCCCAAGGACTACCTTACGATTCTGTCGTCTGCTTCTAATTCGCTTGATCTCAAAATTTTAGAATCCCTTTTTATGAAGAAATTAAATCCAGAATTAAACGACAGCCTTTCCTCGATAAAATTACTTGCTTCCTAATCAAACAACTAACACCTTTTCAACACAAAGCAGTAACTTAGGTTCTTTATCCTTTCCTTTTTTCTTTCCAGTTGTTATTTCCAACTCTTACCATCCAGGTTAGTCCTTTTTAAATTTTTAAATTTTAGTTTTTTGTTGTATTTTTAATAGGTTTAACTTTTAATGTTTTATTGTCTTACTATCGAGAGAATTTTTTTTAAGCTATTTATAACTATTTGCGTATTGTATTAGATTTTATTATGTAGAGTATATTTTTCTGACATTTCTATTTACTTTAGTTATATTTTTGATTGTCTTTAGATGCTTTCATGTAGTCACTGAAGATGGCCCCTAAATGGACCGAAACGTTTTGCCAATAAATGTTGAGAGTCGTATCTCTTGTCTTTATATTCCTATTGAGGATAAGGTTCCCGAAGAACACTTCTATCGTAACTGTATATATATATATATATATAATATTAGAAAATATTAGAAATATTATTAACTTTACCAATTTATGCGCAACACGACTTAACAAGAACTCAATAGGTAAGAATAATCGCGTCGATTGATCTAACGTTAATATGCAGCAGAACAAGTCACCTCTTTAACAATTTAGAAATTTTGCATCTTGCCTTAGTAATCCTTGCTCAAATGATTCTCACTGTAAACACATATAGAGGTATTATAGTAAGATAGTATCCCTGTTAAGAGAAGCAGGAAGCCCCCTGATTAAATCTTACAACTATCATACCAAGATTATTCCTGGATGGAATTATTTTATTGCCCCCCTGAAGAGGGAATCGAAAGACGCCTATGATTTGTGGTGCTTTCATGGTAGACCCAGATTACGACCAGTATACATGAATATGTGTTGAAGTAGAGGTCAGTATAAGGCGGCCATAAGGCGATATAAACAGGAAGAAGAGACTATTCGAGCATCAAAACTCAGTGAAGCTCGCATAAATAACGATAACAAATTTTGGAAATTTGTTAAGAATCAAACGGGTGTCAAAAATGTCATCCCTCCGACAATCGATGGGGTGTCGGGGGAGGATGAAATTGCAAAGCTGTGGAAAAACCACTATTCTAACATTCTTAAATGAGTGAGTAGGGGTAATCTTAAGATAGATTGCAGCGGAACGATAGTGGAAGGGACAAGGGAAAATACTTTGATATCAGTTTCTGAAGTAAAGAGGTTAATTAAAGAGTTAAAGACTGGTTCTGCGTCAGGGGTAGATGACTTATCGAATGAGCACTTAAAATATGCAAATGACGTAGTATGTCTGCATATATCATTGCTTCTATCCGCCATGCTTGCTCATAGATATATCCCTGCAGATTTCATGAGGGTATATATCTTGCCCCTGGTCAAAAATAAGTACGGAGACATTCTGTCCAGCAATAATTACAGGCCTAATGCTGTCACTTCCTGCTTCTCGAAACTACTAAAAAAAAACTGATGTTACTCCGATTAAATGATTTCCTATGGACATCTCCAAATCAGTTCGGTTTTAAAAGGTCCCACTCAACTGACCTGTGTATCTATGTACTTAAAGAAACAATATCTAAACACATTGACAGTAATTCAACTATTTATAGTTGTTTCCTAGATACAAGTAAGGCATATGATAGAGTGAACCACAATATTTTATTTGCAAAACTAGAAGACAGGAAGGTTCCCATGTAAATATTAAATTTATTGAAATTTTGGTATTCCACCCAATCTTTCACTGTTAGGTGGGGCAATGTACTATCCGAGTGTTTTGGCTCCTCTTGCGGGGTGAGACAAGGCTCTTTGTTCTCCTCTTTGCTCTTTAATGTGTATATTGACGGATTAATTGCTTCACTTAATGAGGCAACAGTGGGATGATGTATAGATAACACAAGGATAAATAACTTAGTTTATGCAGATGATATGGTGTTAATAAGTCCCTCTGTTAAAGGTCTGTTTCAGCTACTAAAAGTCTGCGAAGTGTATTCGCAGAAACATATTTTGTTTAATGTTACAAAAACGAAGTTTATGCAATTTCATCCAAAAAGCTTTAATCAGTCAGCTGATATAAGGTTTAAAATGAATGATGAAGTAACTGAGGAAGTACAAGAGTTTAAGTATTTTGGTCAAACTATAACTAGCTTCTTGTGTGATCACTCGGATATAAGAAAACAAACTCGAAACCTGGGTGCTAAAGCGAATATGACCATAAGGAACTCTCGATTCTGTACAAGTGAAGCTAAAGACACTCTCTTTCGTACTTTCTGCAGTAATATACTGTATACGGACAGCAACTGTGGGTGAATTATAAAAAAGGTTCTGGCAAAACCCTAAATTTGATGTGCAACAGGTCTTTTAGACTCTTACATAAATTACCCCCAAGATGCTCAGCTTCGCAAATGTTTTTTTACCGGCAATGTCCGAGCTTCTCGGAGGTAACAAGACGTGCTCTGCACAGTCTAATGCAAAGAATTAAAAAATGAACCAACCCGATTATCCAAGCTATCAATGAGTCCTGCCATTTATCCTCTAAGCTATGGAATTCTTGGTCCGAAAACATCTGTCTGTAGCTCCACTTAACTACGACATTACAGTATTATTTCTAATCAATTGTATATATTTCTATCCTTAGTATGTGAACTGTAATTGTAATAATAATATTTGTCATATGGACTATAGTCAAATGGACGTTTTCCAAATCGCTGGATCGGACGCGGAAGCAACAGACCTTGGCCAGCGAGATCACCAGATTTAACCACTTTAGATTTCTTTGCATGGGGCTTTATCGAATCGCACATCTATCAGACGAAGATTACGAGTCTTGAAAACTTACGTACACGTATACGAACTGCTGCAGATAACATAACCTCGCAAATGCTCCAGAATGTGTTTAGAAATGCTGCGGAACGATTTGAGCTGTGCAGGGATACTGATGGGCGTCACGTCAAATCCTACTCTTAATTATTTAATAAATGTTACCACTTTATCATTTTATGATTGAATTCCATATAATTTCCAAGTGCTTCACAAAAATAGATCCTGACTTTATGTACACCCTGTACAGTAGCCAGTTTATGGTTACCAGTTTGATGCGTGAATCGGTACTATAATGAATGATGATAATTACGGTTAATTGAATGTTAATGATAAATGCTTAGGCCGAGGTCACCAGATCTTCGCAGATCAAATTATATTATTAATTAAGCTATTAATTAGGTCGATTTATAGAATGAGTTTTCCGCATCTATTACACAAAATAAATGATTTATGAATGAGACAGAATATGCTGATTGTTTACAGTTGAAATAATGTGTACACTTGAAATAATGCTTTCAATATCATAATAGCTTGACATTTAATATCGCGCGAGGTAATGATTAGTTTTTATATAAAGTTAGGTGAATGACACCAGGCCCAAGTGGGGTCTGCACACGTTGTTACATGGTGGGATCTCACTTGTCACTGATTGTGAGAGGTGATGTCATTGTTTTTTCCCGCTCTGTAACATTATCTTAGTCGTGCTTGTGTGACGTCATCTTGGTCGTGTTTATGTTGATGGAATATCGCTAAGTGTGTTGATGGAATATTGCTAAGGTGTTTCCCAACGTCTCTGCCACTTCAGTAGTCACTAAAAGTAGTCTTCCCCCGGAGAACGAAGTGAGCGAGAAAAGAAGAGCTCGTTGGATGCAAGCGAAAAATTTTTTTCGTCCTGAGGAGTGTAGGTCTTGGAGACGCTCGCACGGAGAGACGCAGTAAACGTGGCATGAGGGAGGGTGCTGTGATGGGAGGAATGGGAGAGGCTGTGGAGTTAGAGGGAGGAACTCGGCTAAGTTCACAGGGATTGGATTTGGGGTAAGGAAGGAACGCGCAGCGAGTCGGGAAGAAAGGGGAGGCGACGAGAAGGGGGACGGGGAACTGTACGAGTTCGCAAGCGGTGCCCATGATTTTGTCGCGTGCAAAATTCTCCTCGATGAATACGCTCCGGCCGAAGGGAAGAAAAAGCGTCGGCCACGGAAAAACAAGCAGGAGTAGTGAATCTACGGAATGATGTAAAGAGACAGCTGAAGAAGGCAGGGGATCCTAACACTTTGCCTGGTGTGTCTGTGCTTTGGCAGTACGCCCTCACGTTGCGTGGAAGTGTGTCCTTGCTTGTTTTCCTGAAGAATGCTTTTCAAGCCTTCCCATAGGCGTGGGGGTGGGAGAAAAAACACACACGTCGTGCTTGATGAAAAGTTCGATGGAGAAGTAGGGGTGTCGTCAAAAGAGGTGTTGCCAAAGGATTTCTCGTAGAGCGGCTGAAGAACACCGCTGATATATTTGGTAGAAACGTTGACGAGAAGAATGCTCCGGATTAACTTTTCGTAGACATGCTCGAAACTTGGAAGTTGGGGAGGTCGACCTTTAGCCGGGGAGAAATGTGGGCGTGGATTTGCCTCCTTGCAGACCTGGGGAAACGATGGCCACAGCTTTGTTCCGTTGGATGAAAACTTTCCATGTGGCGAAAATTTTCAAATTTGGTTCATTTCCTTACGCAGAAGAAAACTGAATGTTATATACAGTTTGTTAAAATGTCACTTGAAAAAAATATTTTTCCACAGATTTCACTTTTGGTTTCGCTGGGATGTTCAAGTCACTCCGGGTCGTGACTAAATTATAGTAGCCAATTTATGGTTACCAGTTTGATGAGTAAATCGGTAAAATAATGAATGATGATAATTTCGGTTAACTGAATGTTAATGATAAATGCTTAGGTCGAGATCACCAGATCTTTGTAGATCAAATTATGTTATTAATTAAGTTATTAATTAGGATGATTGACAGAATGAGTTTTCTTCCTTTATTACACAAAATAAATGATTTATGAATGAGACAGAATTGCTGATTGTTTACAGTTGAAATAATGTGTACACTTAAAATAATACTTTCAATTTCATAATGGCTTGACATTAAATAACGCGCGAGGTAATGATTAGTCTTTAGATAAATTTCGGTGAATGACACCAGGCCCAAGTGGGGCCTGCACACGTTGTTACATGGTGAGATCTCAATTGTCACTCATTGTTTACTGCTGGTGTTCGAAGGGAGAGATCAGGAGCGTCCAGAAGTCCTTGTAAGGAAGTTGAGAGGTGATGTCATTGTATATTCCTGCACTGTAACGTCATCTTAGTCGTGCTTGATGTGATGTCATCTTGGCGTGTTTGTGTTGATGGAATATCGCTAATTGTGTTGATTGAATATTACTAAGGTGTTTCCAAACGTCTCAGCCACTTCAGTAGTCACTATATATATATATATATATATATATATATATATATACACATTTAACTGCAATGACTACGCAGTACATTAATGTATAGAAACGACGTAAGTATAGAGGAGTGTTCTGCACACGAGGAAGAGAAATAACGAACAAATGAAAAATGAGGTGACCGCCCGGGAATCGAACCCAGGATCTTCCGATTGCCGGTCAGATAGCATATCTGACCGGCAATCGGAAGATCCTGGGTTCGATTCCCGGGCGGTCACCTCATTTTTCATTTGTTCGTTATTTCTCTTCCTCGTGTGCAGAACACTCCCCTATACTTACGTCGTTTCTATATATATATATATATATATATATATATATATATATATATATATATATAGTATATATATATGAAAATGAAAATGAAAAGGTTTATTGGCAAATATAGTCCATATGACAAATATTATTAATACAATGACTTCACATACTAATGATAGAAATATATACAGTTGACTAAAAATAAAACAGTAATGTCGCAGTTAAGTGAAACCACAGACAGACGTTTTCGTACTAAGGATTCCATAGTTTAGAAGATAAACGGCAGGACTCATGAAGAGCTTGGATAATTGGGTTGGTTGAGTTTTTAATTCTTTTCATTAGACTACTGAGCACGTCTTGTTACCTCCAGGATGCTCGGGACGTTGCGGGTAGCAAACATTTGCGAAGCTGAGCATCTCGGGGGTAATTTATATAAGTCTAAAAAACCTTTTGTACAGCAAATTTTGGGTCCTGCCAGAACCTTTTTTATAATTCACCCACAGTTGCTGTCCGTATATATTACTGTAAAAAGTACGAAAGTGAGTGTCTTTAGTTTCACTTGTACAGAATCGAAAGTTCCTTATAGTCATATTCGCTTTAGCACAAAGGCTTCGAAATTGTTTTCTTATAGGTGAGTCATCACTCAAGGAGTTGGTCATAGTTTGTCCCAAATACTTAAATTCTTGTATTTCCTCAATTACTTCACCTTTCATTTTAATGTTAGCTGACTGATTACAGCTTTTTGGATGAAAATGCATAACCTTAATTATTGTAACATTATAAAGAATACTATGTTTCTGCGAATACACTTCGCAGACTTTTAGTAGCCGAAACAGACCTTTAACAGAGGGACTTATTAACACCATACCATCGGCATAAACTAAGTTATTTATCCTTGTGTTATATATACAACATCCCACTGTTGCCTCATTAAGTGAAGCAATTAATCCGTCTATATACACATTAAACAGCATAGATGAGAGCAAGGAGCCTCGTCGCACCCCGCAACAGGAGACAAAACATTCAGATAGTACATTGCCACATCTAGCTGTAAATGATTGGTGGGAATACCAAAATTTCAATAAATTTAATACGTACATGGGAAACTTCGTGTATTCTAGTTTTTAAAATAAAATATTATGGGTCACTCTATCATATGCCTTACTTGTATCTAGGAAACAGCTGTAAATAGTTGAATTACTGTCAATGTATTTAGATATTGTTTCTTTAAGTACATAGATACAGAGGTCAGTTCAGTAGGACGTTTTAAAACCAAACTGATTAGGAGATGTCCATAGGTAATCATTTAATCGGAGTAACAAGAGTTTTTGTAGCAGTTTCGAGAAGCAGGAAGTGACAGCATTAGGCCTGTAATTATTGCTGGGCAGAATTTCTCCATACTTATTATATATATATATATATATATATATACTTATTATATATGTGTAACACATATATACATATATATATATATGTATATATGTGTTACACATATGTATTATACTATACAGGGTGTCCCATAAGTCCGACATCATAGGAGAAATTCATATTTTTCTATTTCTACAAACCAAAATTCATATGCTCGGGATGCCAATTTCACGTCCACCATTCTGTTCAGTAACGAGGCTGTTTTTTATGGAAATGGTGAGGTAAATCGACAGAATACCCGCTACTGGTCTTCAAAGGAACAAGGTGCATCTCGGGTGATGGTATGGTGTGGCATTTGGAAGGATCGCATCATAGGCCCCCTCTTTTTCGATGAACATGTCACTGGAGGCACCTACATACGTATGCTTAAGGAAGAAGCATTTCCCAGTGTCTTGAACGAAGAAGGAAATTTCCCAGCATGGTTCCAGCAAGATGGCGCTCCTGTACATTACAGCACCCAAGTAAGGGAATACCTGTACCACCAATTCCCTGGTCATTGGAGAGGACGTCGAAGGCGTGTGGAATGGCCAGCTAGAAGCCCGGATCTCACGCCACTAGATTTTTATCTCTGGGGCCACTTGAAAGCGCTGGTATACGCAAAGAAAATTAGGAGTGTTGAACATTTGCGGCAGCGCATTATTGGGGCATATAACACCATTACTCCTGACATCATTCACCGTGTGCTTGCTGACTGGGTATCACGTCTGAATTTGTGTATTGAAAACAATGGTGGACATATTGAGTACGTTTTGTAAATGAAAGCTTTTGTTTTGCCTTCTTTTATTAGTTTTCCTATGATGCCGGACTTATGGGACAACCTGTATAATATATATATATATATACATATGTATATATATGTTACACATGAACAGTCGCCTATCAGTACAAATCCCTCACGCGAAACACGACCCGAAATGCGAGATATCATTTACTTCCAGCTCACATGTTTGCTTTTCAACCAGCCCCCAAAGGGCTCAGCGTGACATCACATCCACTTAGGAACTCTGCGAGGGAACTTATCTAGCATGGATACAAAGTGCTTTGACTCTGAGAACTTCGCGTTTGAGAATCAAATTCTTAAATAGATATCCGCGGGTGATGGGTGCTAGTCACCCTGTACGGAAATAGCTTTGTACTTGAGAACCTAGAAGGTTCGGCGAGTGCCTTAGAATAGGATCTCCCCTTGGTGAAGGGTGCATTTCACCCCGTAGGGAATTTGCTTTGTATTGGAATATCGGGTTTGAGGATCTGCCTGAAGGAAATGCCAGCAGTCTCAAACATTATTTAATTTAACGTAACACTAAATGTCAATTCTTGAATTAAGCATTAAATCATCATAAATCTCACGAACTTATGTAGAAGAAATATTCTTATTATAAACAAACAGAGTTCTGAGAAGAAATACCTGATTATATCCCGCTGGCCTAAAATTGATTAAAGTGATTAATATCAGTGACTTTCAATTAATCCACACTTTCAATTCATTAATCCGCTCTTGACTTTGCGGAAGTACGGGTTAGGGAAAGATTACGGGACTCTTAAACGAAATTTACTTTCGGCGCACTCTGTGGTCACGTCTGGGCAATACATTGAGAAGGCTCAGACGTTCCAGGAGTACTATATTATACCCTCTTGGAATAAGTCGATTTTATCTGACTCCCAAAGGGGCGTATAATATAATGGTGTCAGGTATGTGGTCCAGGTAAATATTCCCTTGCCCCATTTCCTATAGATACCAGTCAAGACACCAGAATTCGGCTGAAGTATGTGCATGCAGACCATCTGCAAGGAGAAGACGGAAGTTCCACCCAGGATCACGAGATCGAGGGCAGCTACCCTAGCCCGATTGGAGTCTGCAACGAGGATTCAGGCAACAAGCGAGGACGAGACGGTAAATCCCTGAAAAGAAGAAAAATCCGAGGTAAGAAAACCTGTTTGTATTACAACCGGTTTCAGGGGACAGGAAGACAGTTTTTCTGTAGCAGGCAGCACCCCAAAAGTACCCCCTTCAGGAGTACGATTTTTCCCATCTAATTTTTATATAAATAGAATCCCGCACGTCCCTTCCTGGACACCTCCTAACAAAATCAAAGGCGAACTCGAATGGGAGACAGCCCTCTATTAACGAAATTAAGAGATTTTGTGGAATTTTGACCTTTTTCGTTAGAGAAAATCCCCAATGTTGAAATGCCGGTTAGCCAAGACAGCCGCCAAGAAAGCAGGGAAGCCGGGGACGTAATCCGTCTCCACCCTTATCTCCTCCTCCTCTCCCCTATAGAGTACCCGGATCTAGTTCATTTCAATATCCATCTTATGCCGAGGAGGACGAGGAGGATGATTTCTTCCCCGATGAAGAAAAGACGCTGAAACACGCAGCCGAAATCTGCCCCATATTCTGTGGTGCGTACGCTGAATATTTGATTGCATCGGGCCAGGGGGCAGTACGAAGTTAAGTGTCCTTTCAGGACTTTATCTTCGAAATAGCTAGATTAATTCCCGAGAGAGAAAGAAATTCTGATAAAATGCGGATTGCTTTAGCAATAAGATGTTCAGTTCCTCCTAGTAGATTAGTGTTTGTAGGTTTTGGGGAAAATGTTAAGACCTGGAGGGAGTTTTTAGATGTTTGTTCTGACCTTTATTGTCAGAACAGACGCGATGAAATAACGAATAGATTAATGAATATAGAGAGGAAGTGTAGGCGTCTGGATGAGTCATTTACCTCATTCGTATACCGCATAAAGAGAGAGATCGAAGGGTTGAAACAAGACGCAGGTGAAATGGCACAAAGTATTGACGTCCCTTTTGTAATAAATAAAGTTATTCTCAATTCAATACCTCGTAAGCTCTGGCAAAAGTATGGTTACCAGACGGAGGACGTAAACAAGAAAATTAAGAGGATCGGGTGTGATGACCGGATCATTTCTGAACCAATTACTCCTAATATGAATTCCTTAAATAATGCAAATTACTTGAGTCAAAACCTGGCGTCCCTACCAACCCCAGATCAATTATACTACCCGTTTGGTTATCAAAATCCGGCTTACTTTCAGATGCCAAATCAGTCTTCATATTCCCCTTATCAAAACATATACCCCCAAGTAATATCAAACCCTCATCCTTATAATGTTTCTTTAAATCAAATGCCATATAATAGTACGCCCCCGCGCGATCAATTAACCCCTCCATTTTTCCTCAATGCAAAATGAATTAATAAACATAAATTCAGTACAAACGCCACAAACGCAAATACAAACTTATTTAATGAACAATCCGCGACGTTACATATGCGAGTGGACGGGACATAAGGCAAAAGCCTGTCCTTTGATTGAGAGAGTGAAGGCGTTGGAACTAGACAGGAACAAAGCGCGAGAGTATGAAAGAGAAAGCGAGAGAGCTTATTATGACTATCGTTGATTCGCGTTGCCGTCTCGGCAGAATTGGAATCGAGGAAGAGAAGAAAATCGAGGGTCAGAAAGACGGGGGGACAGAATGCCAAACAAACGTGACTATTCCTATGAAAATGGCAGAAGAGACAACTACCGGGAAGACTGAGGACCAAGGCGTGAGAGCTATTCCTACTATAGAGAAAATAGGTATGAAAGGTCACCCTCTCCCTATGAAAATAGGAGAGAGAGATTTCATTCATCTTACGATCAGTCAAATACTCGATTCGAAAAATAGAGCCGAAGAGACTATCGACCGCACGACCAGAGGAATCGATCCTCTTCGCCTTAAGTAAATCGGAGAAATTATTCTCCATATGAAAGATCAAACGGAAGGTACGGGAATGAAGAAAGAAGGTACGGGAATGAAGAAAGAAAGTACGGGAATGAAGAAAGAAGAACGGGTAACTCCTGGCGAGAGAGAGGATAAAGGGACCGAAGTGAGTCCCCATATAGAAATGAAGATATCACTAAAGACCGAGACCGGGGACGATCCGCTTCCAGAAATTGGGAGAATTGCAGAAGCGACTCCCCAAGGCCCAGGAGAGTCGATACTCTTCAAAATAGGGACAAATCCCCCCCGAAGAGCTTCTTTTAAGGAAGACGAAGCACGAAGAACAAATTCAAAAAATGAGTAACGAGACAAATATCAGACCAAAATAATCCCATAAAAGTAATAAGAAAAGAGGAAACTAAGGTAAATAAGCCCGAACAAATGAAAAAAGAAACTTTGTATGAATGCGAGACAAAACTATATAAATTGAATGAAAGTGAAAGTGACCCTGAGGCAAGAGATAAACAGAACGAGAGTAACGCGAAGAACAGCACGACCTTGAGCATAGATTCTGAGTTCAGACAGAAAGAACTACATGGAAAAACTATCGGAAATTCCTCAGACAATCACTTGAATGTAGAGTGCGATTCGGTATCGAGTGACGAAAGCTGGAATAGATCCCACGAAAAATAAGCAAATGAAGATATACGGTAAATAAATTACAAAGTGAAAGAAATCGAGTGAACGGTGTTTATGAAACAAGCGCGTGTGAAAGTGAGATTAAAAGTACGATCGAAAAGCATGATTCATTGTCAGAATGTGTGAACGGAAGTATGAACGAAAATGCAGGTGCTACACAAACTGAAAGTTACCGTGTGAATGGAGTTTTTGACATGGGCACATGTGACACTGACATCAAGAGTGCAATTGGAAGGTGTGATTCAAAATTTAATCGTGTGAACGAAATCGCAAATGACTGTATGAAGATAGATCACGCGAATGACGTATATGAACTTGTGAGGTTAAATGACGTCATAGTAATGGACAGAGATGATTTAGCTATTGGAACATGTCACGCAAATAGCGTATATGTGGAGGAAGAGAAATTAAATGTTAATGTGGTGGAAAAGACCTCCATAAAACGCTTTAGCTGATATTTGTCTGAACGAAGAAAAATCGGAAAGGAAACTTGATATATCTGAAATTCTACTAACCCATCATGAATGTACACGGAAGACCAACGACAGAGCGAGCCCTATAAATAACCTAAGGAAAAAGGAAACAAGAGGAAATTTCCTCAATGAATTAGATCTGAAAAATTAACCAATGAGCATTGAAGTTCCGAAATAGATTCGTTGAAACGCCAAACTCTTGGAGGCACGTCACAAGGCCACCAGACGATCATGCGAACGAAGAATTTTGTATATAGGCAATCATAATTGCGTTTTTGCACTAAAGCAAATAACTTGTATAAAGAAGCTTGGTGCAAAGCTTCGCTTTCGTATAGAATTTCGCTTCATGCTTACATAATTACAATTATAAGAAAGGAGTTCAAATAAATGTTTTTAAGACTATTAGATTACACGTTAAAATAAACAGTTTGGGAAGGATAAAGAATAAACCGAAAAAAGATAGAATTACAACTTTTTATAAATTCGAGATAAAATTATATGCACTTTTAAGAATGTAGGCATTCATAGGAAAATGTTGGCGATATAGCACTCTGGCTAAGAAACAAATATTTTCCCTAATTCCACCTACATTAAAAGATTAATTGTTCTCCAAACAGTTTAACATAAATAAAGTTTAAAGTTTAAAGTTCTGTTTACCGTGAGAACGAGTGAACATCTTTCGCACGAACAGGATGAGATCTGATATACAAATGTACAAACACAAAATACAAATAAAATATATACCGCTACTATGAGAAGGAGGAATTCCTAAGTCAGTTCGTTTTAGAATTGTAGAGAGGTGATACAGGAGGGAATTATGTGTTAGAATTAGTTAATTAAAAAAATTTAGGAAATTCCTCAAAAAAAAAATAATTGAATTGAGTGATTCCAAATCAATATTCCCTATTTAATATTCCCTACTCGCTATTATTCCGAAAAATGAAAAATGATCAAGGTTTCCTGCTCAGGGAAATTATAACCTTCCTCCTGTCACCGCGCGCTTTCCAAGCGGGTGCGCGAACCCTTTCAAACAACAAAGTCTTGTTCAAACCACTGGGTCACTAGTTCCGTATGGTTTCATTTACTAAATGCACAAAATTAATAAGCTTATTCATCGATGTAGCACGAAGTAGGTGACTAAGCCCTCGACGTTACTCTTCCCCGACCGTCAGGACTGCGGCACCACCTAAGCCTATGCCCTTTCATCAGGCTTCCCTGAAGAGACCCCGATTCTCAGGTTACTGACACCATCGAAAAGACAACCTGACTCCGTTTCCCCATCAAGCTTGGAACCAGCCAGATAACTACCTACCCACGTTATCGCCGATCAGAAGCGACGCAGAACCTTGCTATAGCAAAAGACCTTACTGAAGATAACCAGAATATCGTTAAGAGGAATCCCCCAAAAATCAAGCTATGTTAAAACTCAGCCGAATTAGTCAGTCTAAATAAAATATAAACTTTTTATCCCTCCTAATGTTTAGTTAAGAGGTAGTCACCCATTCTACTCAACCCATTATACTTGCTTTAAACTTGAAAATAAAAATTATGTGCCTTAGGTTAGTGAATAAAGTGATTTAGTGTTAGTATGAAGAAAAGAAAAAGTACCGTAGTGTTGACAAATATGTTAATAATTTGTATAATTCACTAATCGACCTTTCCAGAAGAAGAACCTTGGAAACTCTGAGAGATAAATATAGATGATCAAATCACAAGGTACTAATCTTCCTTAGAAAATTATATATTCATTATTACTCCTAGTGTGCGTTTCTCTTTCATGTCTACTATTCTATCCTCACATAAATGACTTACACAAGTTATCCTAAGAACCACAATCTTCTGTAAACAAACTTAGGATGTGACTTCAGAATTTCTCGTAAACAATATTTTAATTTGTAATGTGTTTTTAATTACATTGTGTTCATAACGGTTAAACTCTCCGTATTTATTGTTATCTATTAAATGCTTTTAAATATAACGCATCTTATTGTAAGAAAACATCTTACGGTACTTGACTAAATTTAAAAAATTAGTATGCAGAAGCATCTTTTCGCATCACCTTAAGTTGATGATTGTTTTAGTTAGCCTTCTCAGTGAACTGAATTGTCTTACGTAAATAAAAGACTAAATTTTATAATTTGTTTGTTGATGAAGTAATTTTCTTTCCAAAGTTACTATAAGTAATCAGTGATTACTATCCTGAGAAAATTTCTAAAACTTTAAAGGAAACGATGTAAATTCATTTAAATCGTATCCTGTCATAGGAAATTTTGCGAAAAATGGCCTTGTGCCCTCGTAAAATACCGAGACATAAGTGACAATTATATTATGTGTAGATATGCTAGTGCTGTGCCTTTCCTTTCTCATTACTCTTTCTTGCTCTTTCCTTTGTATATATATTATATGTAATATTAGGTGTATGTGTATGATTATGTTTTATGTTTTATATTGCCGATCCCAAGACACAAATTGTAAGTGAAGATTTTTGTGTAATTTATGATTTGAACATGCTCTGATTTCCTGAATTGAATTCCATAAGTTATCCCTTAATTCCTAAACTTGAATCTCAAAATTAATTGTTAAAACCTAAATGTCCACCTCCTTTGGAAAACTAATTCCCCTCCAGGAACTACTACGTGAAATCCATAAACAGTTTCAGATATTCATAAGGATATTACATCCCAAATTTATCATTGACCGGTCCTGTCGACGGTTTCAAAGTGGGATTTCGCAACAATTAATTTTCACAAGGATGTGTGTCTCACCCTAAAAAAATCATTCAAATTAAATTCTTTAGTTACCTATAAAATTTATTCAATGGATTTAAAAATCATCCTATAATTATAATTAAACTAAACAACTATGAGGAATTGATTTCCTCTTCTTCAATACATAAAGCATGTAAAATAATACTTTAAATTTTATAAATCCATCTAATCCCCGATTTCTTATAAGATACACAGCTATTTTGTAAAGGCGCTAAAATGAACACTCTAATCGACAGCTATTATGTATGCCATCATATTCCTAAATTTTCTGTGTTTCGACTCGGTTGATGTGATTGAAACTTTTTTAATGAGCCGGCAGGCTCTACCAATACCCCTAAATCAAAAGAATTCAATCTGGGAATGGTCGTCCGATAAGTGAGTGGCGATTCTATGTCAGTTAGCATAGTGTACTAATATCTTTGATATCTAATAAATGTCTATGCTTTTTTCAATTAAGCTAGCTTCACATGAAATCCAAATTTTTAATTTTGCAGTAATTCATGTTTATTCCTGTTTGTTCTGGTTTTTCATTGTTTTATTTTTATTATTTCTAATTATTGGCGTTGCAATGGCTGAGGTAGACGCAGGTGTTGATAAAATTTGTGATGAAAGTCCCTACACAAATGAAGCATGGATATTAGCAGCAACATGGTGGCGTGAATCTGGAAAAAACAAGCATTGCATGAAGGTAGTACGCGAAAGGTTTGAACAAAGATTTAATGATGTGCCGCCAAAGGGCGAAATTATTAGAAAATGGGAACACAAATTATTCACAACTGGGATGATAACACTAGGCAACAAAGATTTTGTTACAGAAGACCAAATAGGTGCTCCTAGCTAATTTCGGTATGCTGATTTCAAATCTATAATTAGATTTTTTCTATCACGTCTAGATTTTGTGTAAAATGCAAATCACTTTTAGTAAAATTTTCTACCACGTCCAGATTTTGGTTTTAATCGGCTTAATGCCAGTAATATGAAACTTGCTTTTCAAGGTTAAAGCAATTTTTTTTGCCAACTTTATACAAATTCGAACAATTTTGATAAATAAAATTTATCCCGAATTGGCAACACTGAGTCAAGAGCATAGTAACGGGCAACGGCCCAACGTCAGTCGCTACGTGACAAGTCAAAAACGGTTGTTGAAGCTCTCTGCTGATGAGCAAGTGACAGATTGTGGTGACTTGTGTGTTTTTATAGCATTTGTTTTGTACTACGGTGTGTATTTATTTTTATTTGCACATCGTAATAATTACTTCTACGTTTTTCAGATTGTATGGTAATTCAAAATGGCATCAAATAGACGTGCTTGTGTAAATCACCCAGACAACTTCTGCTTTGTCTGTGAACAATATACACCTAAGCCACAACGTAGAAACATAACAACAAAGATTAAACTTGCCTACAAGTGTTATTTTGACTGTAAGTTAGGAGACCAACAGAGGGACTGGGCACCACATATTTGCTGTGCACAGTGCAATGCAATGTTAATAGCTTGGATGAATGGTAAAAGAAAAGCTATGCCGTTCTCAGTCCCCATGGTTTGGCGTGAGCCGAAAAATCACTTCAATGATTGTTATTTTTGTTTGACAAAGATTGCTGGTTTCACAAAGAAAAACAAATCAAAGATCACGTACCCAAACTGCGAATCAGCAATGAAACCAGTACCACATGATGAAACCATTTGTTAAGTCAAGCGGAGTTAAATGACTTAGTGCGCGATTTGGAATTACCAAAAGAAAAGGCAGAGTTGCTTGGTTCAAGACTTCAAGAATTTAATCTCCAACCAAACACCAAAGTTTCCCATTTCCGCCATCGCCATTTGCAGTTTTCATCATTTTACTTACAGGAAGAAAACGTTTGTTTCTGCCACGATATCAGTGGTCTGATGCAAGGGATTGGCTGTCGCTATGATCCAAAAGAATGGAGACTGTTCATTGACTCTAGTAAAGCTAGCCTTAAAGCTGTATTACTGCACAACGGCAATGAAAAACCTTCAATACCTGTAGCACATGCCACTGGCCTTAATGAGACTTATGAATCGATGAAACTGCTGCTAAGACTCATCAAATATAAGGACCACACATGGAATATTTGTGGCGACCTTAAAGTTGTATCATTACTTCTTGGGTTACAGTTGGGCTACACAAAGCATATGTGCTTTTTGTGTCTATGGAACAGCAGAAGATGACAAGAACCACTACAAAAAACATGATTGGCCATCTAGAACTGAACATGTTGTTGTAAATACAATGTGAAACACCCAGCACTTATTGACCATCAGAAGTACATCTTCCACCACTTCACATTAAACTTGGCCTTATGAAAAATTTCGTGAAGGGTATGGATCATCAAGGTAGTGGTTTCCAATATTTAAAGGATAAATTCAAAGGAATATTGACAGATGCTAAGCTAGAAGCTGGAGTTTTCACTGGACCACAGATCCGCAGTGTCATCCATGACTCATCGTTTCCATCTAACCTAATGAGAATGAACTAGGAGCATGGACATCTTTCGTTGAAGTTGTCAAAAATTTTCTTGGAAACCACAAAGCTGAAAACCACCGTAAACTCGTAGAAAACATGCTTAAATCTTATGAAATAATGGATGCAGAATGTCTTTGAAAATTCATTTTTACATTCTCATCTTGACTTCTTCCCGGCCAACCTTGGGCTGTAAGTGACGAGCATGGTGAGCGCTCCCACCAACAGATCTCAGTTATGGAAAACAGATACCAAGGTAATTTCAACCCAAATATGAGGAGATTATTGTTGGTTCCTGCAGAAGGAGAGCTCGTCATCCTACAAGCGACAAAGGAAGAAGACACACCAAAGTTTCACTTAAGAACAGGAATTTGCCTTTCAGTAGTAACAACAAAGATACTAACGCGCTTTGGGTGGATGGTTGTGCGCAGGGGTGGTAACTCCGCCAGCGGAATTCCGCTGTCTGTCTTAAGCCAGAATAAAGGAGGAAAGACATCCCTGTTCACTAATTATTTAAGTATGCTTAACATAAAACGTGGCACGGAAAAGTAGCTTAGACGGCTTTCGTAATAGAAGCGGGTGAGAAAAAAAATGAAAAATAGGGGTTTTCGGTTACACAAAATCTGGACGTGATAGAGAAATTTTGATATCAGATCTGAAATCAGCATCAGCGCTTTAGTAGGAATCAGTAGTTCACGTGTCTGTAACAAAAAAAAAGTTGAAATTTGTTGCCTAGTGTAATTGATAAAAAACGCCGTGGTCGCCCCTAAGCAAGAGCAAGATTGGAAGATGATGTTCAAGTGTCAATTCGACAATCGCCAACCAAAAGTATTCGTAGGCGTGCATCTTCATTACATGTTCCGAAATCAACACAGCATGATTTGATGAAAAAAGACTTGCATTTTAAAGCTTTCCGCCCAACCTCCGTTCAATTTTTATCGCCACAAGATAAAATTGTCAGAGTTAATGTTTGTCAACAAATTCTTGAAGCTTTTCCAAGTAAAGCCGAGAGAGATCGTACGTTCTTCAGTGATGAATGTGCCCTTTATGGCGATGCAAAAGCAAATTTTCGTTTTTTTTGGTCGAAAGAAAATCCTCATTATTATGATCAAGTAAAACAGTATCCCCTCGAATCATGATATGGGTGCAATATCAGCGCATTGTTTAATTGGTCCATTTGTGTGCACTGGTCGAATTACTTCAGGAAGTTATATCGACATGTTGGAGAACAGATTTCTACCCGCTTTAAGAAATACGAATATTCGCAACCCTATTTTTCAGCAAGATGGTGCTCCAGGACACACCGCTTTCGCTGCGCGTGAGTTCCTAGACAGAAATTTTCTTGGCAGATGGATCGGAAAGTATGGTCCTGTACCTTGGCCTCCGCGGAGTCCGGACTTGACTACCCCGGATAATATCCTCTGGGGAATCCTCAAGATGCAGATTAATGGCCGTGAAAATCAAAGTGAATCTGATCTGACAAAAATCGCAGAAGTTGTGTTAAGTGACATCACTGAGGATAAAGAACTTTTACAAAAAATGTCAGACAGGACATGGAAACGCATACAGCTTGCTGTTCGTGTAAATGGCGATCAGGTTGATCCCTATGACAATTAATTATCGAATTAATTGTAAGTTTACTACTAATAAAATTCCTTCTAATAAAATTTTTATTATCCTTTATCTTTTATTTATAAATTGTTCCCGAATCGCCAGTCAATTATCGGACGACCTGTACAAAATTGATATTTCATAGAAAACGTAAAACATTTGATAAAAACCATTTCTGCCTTTCGAAAATTATTTTAGTTACTCCTCAAAGAAATTAAATTTCCCGTTTTTCATTTCCTAATTGACGTTGGAGGGCTCCCAACTGACAGACCGATTTAGGTCTACCAGGCGCCTGGAAAGAAAGGTAAGAAATTAACGAACAATACCAACTTTACACGGAGTAATCCATTCCTTTACAAAATCTATGTAACGTCTTCTGTATAATTTAAACGATTGTAGTATCATAAGAATCTGTCATAATGCACGAGTATTAGAAGAAGACCACCCAAGGTAGAGTCTTGGTCGGAAGACATTTTTTACGGGCCAAAAGTCCTCGAAAATTCACCCAATATAAAGGAATTTCTCTTCACGCGAATAGTTTATTTCATGTACCTCACTACTATGAATTTATTTTCACCCTGTTCTTTTCTTATTTAAATAACTTTCTATTGTTTATGATAATATCCCATGGTTCCTACGATTCACAATATACTGTATGTAGTGTACATTCCGATCCTTTCGTCATTTTCATTAAAGTTATCTCTCTTAAATTAGAAATAATCCTTAAATGGTTCAAGATACTAGACCCTAAAAGTCATTTAATCTACAAAATTATGATGTGCAAGCAAGAAGGATCCGAATTACATGTTTATATTTCCTCCACTTTACGAGGTGAAAAATTGTATAAATGAAAACACCTATTCTTGGTAATTTGATAATCTGTATTAATTGCTGTATTTGATTATTTTAATGAATTAAACTTACTGCTTACATTATGTAAAAAAGATAAGGTGCTTGTTTTTATTTTAAACTGATTTAAATTGCTTTTGTTTATTGCTATAATTCATGAACAAAGATATTTGCTTTCTGACACATGACGGAGTGACGTCATGTAAATAACATCCTTTGTGAGCACTCATGTAATATGTGTTCAGATGTAAATTGAGATTATGTTAATTTAGTTTCCCTTTAAAACTTAAATAAATCTGTTTCAATTATAAATCAACTTTTCACGTGTGAAGATTTCTTCATTTGTAGTACAAATTGCCTTATTATGTCGGGTAACCACTGCCAAATGAATAACCTTTCACCATTCTGCATGTTCTTCACTACTTTTCACAAGACCGATCTTCCGATACAGGCAAAGTTTTATTTTTTATTTCTTTTAAGGATGGACGAATGTTATACATGAACAGCCGCTCATCAGTACAAAGCCCTCACGCGAAACACGATCCGAAATGCGAGATATCATTCGCTTGCGGCTTACGTGTTTGCCTTTCAACCAACCCCCAAAGGGCTGAGCATGTCCTCACATCCGCTTAGGAACTCCGCGTAGGAACTCAGCTAGCAGGATACAAAGTGCTTTGACTCTGAGAACTTCGCGCTCTGTTGTATCTCACGGTCCAACGCCTAGCTGACTCATGTGAGAATGGATTCTTTCGTATTTAAGGAGGGGTCCAGCGTTTGAGAATCAGATTCTTGAATAGATCTCCGCGGGTGATGGGAGAGAGTCATCCCGTATGGAAATAGCTTTGGCTTGAGATCCTAGAACGGGCCGGCGATTGCCTTAGAATAGGATCTCCCCCGGGTGAAGGGTGCATTTCACCCGGTAGGAATTTGTTTTGTATTGGAATATCGGGTTTGAGGATCTGCCTGAAGGAAATGCCAGCAGACTCAAACATTATTTAATTTAACCTTACATTAAATGTCAACTCTAGAATTAAGCATTAAATCATTATAAATCTCACGGACTTGTGAGAAGAAATATTCTTATTATAAACAAACAGTGTTCTTTGAAGAAAATACCTGATTATATCCCTCTTGCCTAAAATTAATTAAAGTGATTAACATCAGTGACTTTCAATTAATCCACACTTTCAATTCATTAATCTACTCTTAACTTTGCGGAAATAGGGTTAGGAGAAGATTATGGGACTCTTAAATGAAATTTACTTTCGGCGCAATCTGTGGTCACGTCTGGGTAATACATTGAGAAGGCCCAGACGTTCAGGAGTACTATATTATACCCTCTTGGAATAAGTCGATTTTACCTGACACCCCAAGGGGCGTATAATATATGTATATACTCTGTGTATATATGTATGTATGTATGTATGTATATATATATATATATAATATTTAGGAGAAATCCAATGACAAGGAGAAATGTAAATGCCATGAAAAGTCTTCTTTAATGCGCAACGTTTCGAGCAATACGCTCATCTTCAGGCTGTTTAATAACAATGTGAAATTAAAATCAATATTGAATGAAAAACAAAACAGAAAATTTCTATAACCTATTCGTAAAGACAAATTTTAAAAGACTGAGAAAAGAGGGTTAAATTCTAAGTTATACAGATTTACATATAAAAATTAAGAAGTTATTTTTAAATACATATAGTAAATGTGAAATTAATACACTGGAAAAATTAACAATAGTACACTGGAATAATGGAACTAGCTACCTTACACTGCAGTTTCCGAGGCTGACTAATTTGAGCAGAGACAAGAACGGGAAACACGAGAGATGGCGAGGGCGATTGGGGAAGGAGGGATTATAAGGAATTGGGGAAGGAGGAGGGATCATAGCAAATTGAGAGGGACGGCAGATGAGTCAACATTCAGACTAGGGGACAATGCTTTAATGAAAAGCGATTCTAAAATTCTTAGTGAGTTGGGACAAGTATTACAACCAAGAATTTTAAAATTGTCTAAAGTGACATCAATTTTACATTTAATGCTGTGTTCGCGAATACTCGAGGCTTCTTTAGTTTTTAAAATTTTACCTGTTCGGCCACTTATTCTCATATGCGAATAAAATCTAGCCCTGAGAGAGCGAACAGTGCTGCCAATGTAATTCCCAAGGAGACACCTAGGGCAGGTAAATAAATATACAACACCGCTACGCAACGAGTCAGGGGTTCGATCCTTCGCTGAGAAAAAAGCTACCTAAAGACGTTTTATTAATAAATATGATGCGGAAATCAGTATGATAAAAAAATTTCCTTAACAATTTTGTAAATTTAAGCTTAAATTCCTTATTCAAAGGACCCATTTCAGGTACCAAGAAATATTTTATATCCTTCGGCACTGTAATACATGGAAGTTGAGGGCTATAAACATTATTTAAGAAGGATCTAATTAGTTTGTCTACATATTGAACAGGAAAACTATTATTAGTAAAGTATGATCTTAGATTATTAAATTCATCATTAAGTAAGGTAAAATTAGAGGTCAAATTATATCCTCTGAACAGGAGAGTTTTAATACAAGACATCTTATAGTTGAAATCATATTTATTAATAAAACGTCTTTAGGTAGCTTTTTCTCAGCGAAGGATCGAACCCCTGACTCGTTGCGTAGCGGTGTTGTATATTTATTTACCTGCCCTAGGTGTCTCCTTGGGAATTACATTGGCAGCACTGTTCGCTCTCTCAGGGCTAGATTTTATTCGCATATGGGAATAAGTGGCCGAACAGGTAAAATTTTAAAAACTAAAGAAGCCTCGAGTATTCGCGAACACAGCATTAAATGTAAAATTGATGTCACTTTAGACAATTTTAAAATTCTGGTTGTAATACTTGTCCCAACTCACTAAGAATTTTAGAATCGCTTTTCATTAAAGCATTGTCCCCTAGTCTGAATGTTGACTCATCTGCCGTCCCTCTCAATTTGCTATGATCCCTCCTCCTTCCCAATTCCTTATAATCCCTCCTTCCCCAATCGCCCTCGCCATCTCTCGTGTTTCCCGTTCTTGTCTCTGCTCAAATTAGTCAGCCTCGGAAACTGCATTGTAAGGTAGCTAGTTCCATTATTCCAGTGTACTATTGTTAATTTTTTCCAGTGTATTAATTTCACATTTACTATATGTTTTAAAAATAACTTCTTAATTTTTATATGTAAATCTGTATAACTTAGAATTTAACCCTCTTTTCTCAGTCTTTTAAAATTTGTCTTTACGAATAGGTTATAGAAATTTTCTGTTTTGTTTTTCATTCAATATTGATTTTAATTTCACATTGTTATTAAACAGCCTGAAGATGAGCGTATTGCTCGAAACGTTGCGCATTAAAGAAGACTTTTCATGGCATTTACATTTCTCCTTGTCATTGGATTTCTCCTAAATATTAAATTGAAGCTCTGTAGAAGCAACCCGCATGATTATATATATATATATATATATATATATATATAACTTGATTGAATGGTTTAACAGCCTTTTCGCCAACAATCCGAACACAGTTCTGAATTTAACAAAACAAGAATTTACTAAACTGATTACGCTTGCCTCTTCAGACACCTATTTCTTTTATAACCAACAACTTTATCAACAAACCGATTCACTAGCTATGGGATCCCCCTTAAGTGCCACTTTAGCCAACATTTTCCTCAGCCATCATGAAAATAACTGGTTACTCCATTGCCCCACCCATGACAAACCACACCTATATAAAAAATACGTTGATGACACCTTTCTCCTTTTTCACAATGCCAACCACGCCATCCCTTTTTCTTGACTACCTTAATTCCCAACAAAAAACCATTAAGTTCACCAAAGAAGATGAATCCAATAACACCCTACCCTTCCTAGATATTACAATAACAAAACAAAACAACAAATTCAGCACCTCCATATATCGAAAACCTACTTACACAGGCCTAAGTACTAATTACCTAAGCCACATCCCTTCCCTATATAAAATAAACAGTATCAAAATTTTAATCCACAGCGCCTATCGTCTCTGCTCTTCGTACTTATCCTTCCACCACGAAATAGAATTCATTCACAATTTTAACATTAACAACTCCTTCCCTAAACATCTGTTACAATCTTTAACCAGAAACTTTCTTAATATTTATCACCCCCCCCCACCTTAAAGTTCCCCCCGTTAAAAAAGACGTACAATATTTTTAATTTCCCTATTACGACCATATCAGCCACAAAATACTTTCAGAACTCCGCCTTCCACTCACTCCGCTTTACTCCCAAATTAAATTTCATTTTGTCTTCACCACCAATAATAGTATCAAATCATACCTTAACCATAAAGAAAAATCACCCCAGCCACTTGCTTCGTCCACTCTCTACGCTTTTAATTGTGTTCGCTGCAAAGTTAACTATATTGGCATTACCATCCATCAATTTCAAACAAGAGTGGACGAGCATCGAGGTGTTTCCACCAGAACTTCGCAATCCTTGAACAAACCCTCCAAATTAGCAATAAGGGATCATTGCCACCTTCACACCCACCCACTACTTTCCTCTTATTTCAAAATTGTTAATTCAGCCAACCAACTAATCGACCTCGGTATTCTTGAGTCCCTTTATATACTCAGTATTCAACCATCCCTGAACGACTACAGTTCCGCTTTCAACCTAAACATCGACAAATAAACTCTCATACTGAAAAGAAATCCGCCATCATTCCGCTTGGCTCCATCCTTTCCAATATGGATTTTTTCAACAAGCCACTATTCCCAATCCTCTGTACAATTAGTCCCTCACTACGTTAATAATTAGGTAAGACCCTCCTCATTTTTGACCTATTTTTTAACTGTTTTATATTTTGTTTAGTGTTCACACTTTTATACTTTATATTATTTAATTTTTTGTTTTAATTTAATGCACACTGTAATTGTATTATTAATTCTCACTAACTGCCGCCAATTTTCGCATGTTCATTTTAATATATTGTACGTTTTTGTTCATTATATTTATTTATCTTTATTTGATGTTAAACTTTTTAGCACTGATGATGGAAATTGAATTTTTCCGAAACGTCTGTAAATAACAAGTACCATCTTTTCGTCCTCCTATTCCTCGCTATATATATATATACACAGAAGCTAAGACTAACAAAGACCCTAAGATCCACTCTAAAGTTAGCCCAAGAGAAAGAAGAAAGTAAGGGGTTAAAAAAAGAGAATAAGGGGTAAAGTAAGTAGCAAAACCTATCACTCGTGGGTTAAAATTCATTCAGAAAGAGAGAAAGAAAGACACCATCACCATCCGCCGGCCACTGCCGACAAGTCGGAAAAATAGTCGAAGAGAATACTTCCAGCTGTTGCAGACCAGTCCTCCACTCCATAAGGAGGTAGAGGATGCAGCCCACTCTGCCGGAAAGGGGTGAAAGATGAAAAGAAGTAAGATAAGAACGCATTACAAACCATGCAGCACATTCTTAACTCAAACACTATCATACCTTGCAAACTACAGACATGCAATGAAGAGAGTTACAGACATGCAAATAGGGGAGAGTGGGAAAAAAAGTATAAAGAATAACAAAAAGTGGGTTACTTTATGCTACGAGCTACATCAAAGTTCGTGTTAGTCTATTTTTTTTTCTGCTGGCATCACACGCTGGCATGTCACAAGTTGGCATTATCGTCAACAGACTCATCCTCGATCACCACCCTCAGAGCTCCTGTTGCTAATTGTTTTATTATATTAAACAACTTTAATAATTTTAGCGAGAGAGGGGGAAAAGGGTGAGGGTCAGAGGGAAAAGGGTGAGGGTCAGAGGGAAAAGGGTGAGGGTCAGAGGGAAGGGTCAGAGGGAGAAGTGGGAGGGTCAGAGGGAGAAGGGGGAGGCTCAGAGGAGGGAGAAGGGGGAGGCTAAGAGGAGGGAGAAGGGGGATTGTTTTATTATTATATTAAACATCTGAAGGTGGGGTGGAAACGCAGCATGCAGGGGTAGCAGTCAACCTCCATCCCGTTCAGGAAAGGACCCCTGCTCCCGATTTCACAATGAGGAACAGGGACGGTCCAATGCCGAGAGATAAGGCATCATTGCCCTCTTCCCTGCCTCCTATTGCAGAAGAGAGGTGTTCGATTACGCCTCGCTCGGTGCGCAGTTGCCCCCCCTCCCACCGAAGAAGGAGGTGCACGCGCGGCCGTCAGGTTATAAACACCGCTAACAGACCCTCACCAAACCACAGAGTAAGGGAGGGGCCTCCTATCCCCCAAAGGTTGTGCCACCCATCCCCCAGGGAGGCGAACCCTGCCTCAGGGAGATCGAGGGAGGAGGACGGGTGGGTAACTGTTAACAGGCCCCCTCCCCGAACTCGGAATTCTTGTAGAATTGGGTAAAATGTGCGAGTCGGCCAATTTAAGTATAAGTGATGTAGATGTATTAGGGGTAGCCAGCGGTAATTTTACATACGTTAGTGATATGAGTGGTACCACCAGGTGGATTGATCATTGTCTCACTAGTAATAATCTAAAGGATCGAATTGTTAGAGTTCATATTCTGCATGATTTCCTTCTTTCTGATCATAGACCATTAAAAATATTAATTAACGTTACCAATTTATGCGCAACACGACTTAACAAGAACTCAATAGGTGAGAATAATCGCGTCGATTGGTTCAATGTTAATATGCAGCAAGGAATAGAATACAAAGAGAGAACAAGTCACCTCTTTAATAATTTAGAAATTTTGCACCTTGCCTGTAATAATCCTTGCTCAAATGATTCTCACTGTAAACTCACAGATAGGTATTATAGTAAGATAATATCCCTGTTAAGAGAAGCAGGAAGCCGTCTGATTAAATCTTACAACTATCATACTAAGATTATTCCTGGATGGAATGATTTTATTGTCCCCCTGAAGAGGGAATCGAAAAACGCCTATGATTTGTGGTGCTTTCATGGTAGACCCAAATTAGGACCAGTATACATGAATATGTGTAGAAGTAGAGGTCAGTATAAGGTGGCCAGAAGGCGATGTAAACAGGAAGAAGAGTCTATTCGAGCATCAAAAGTCTGTGAAGGTCGCATAAATAACGATAACAACAAATTCTGGAAATTTGTTAAGAATCAAACGGGTGTCAAAAATATCCTCCCTCCGACAATTGATGGGGTGTTGGGGGAGGATGAAATTGCAAAGCTGTGGAAAAACCACTATTCTAACATTCTTAACAGTGTGAGTAGGGATAATCTTAAGATAGATTGCAGCGAAACGATTGTGGGAGGGACAAGGGAAAATATTTTGATATCATTTTCTGAAGTAAAGAGGTTAATTAAAGAGTTAAAGACTGGTTCTGCGTCAGGGGAAGATAACTTATCGAATGAGCACTTAAAATATGCAAATGACGTAGTATGTCTGCATATATCATTGCTCCTATCAGCCATGGTTGCTCATAGCTATATCCCTGCAGAGTTCATGAGGGTATATATCTTGCCCCTGGTCAAAAATAAGTACGGAGACATTCTGTCCAGCAATAATTACAGGCCTATTTCTGTCGCTTCCTGCTTCTCGAAACTACTAGAAAAACTCTTGTTACTCCGATTAAATGATTTCCTATGTACATCTAATCAGTTTGGCTTTAAAAGGTCCCACACAACTGACCCGTGTATCTATGTACTTAAAGAAACAATATCTAAATACATTGACAGTAATTCAACTATTTATAGCTGTTTCCTAGATATAAGTAAGGCATATGATATGGTGAACCACAATATTTTATTTGCAAAACTAGACGACAGGAAGGTTCCCATGTACATATTAAATTTATTGAAATTTTGGTATTCCCACCAATCTTTCACTGTTAGGTGGGGCAATGTACTATCCGAGTGTTTTGGCTCCTCTTGCGGGGTGAGACAAGGCTCCTTGCTCTCCTCTGTGATGTTTAATGTGTATATTGACGGATTAATTGCTTCACTTAATGAGGCAAAAGTGGGATGATGTATAGATAACACAAGGATAAATAACTTACTTTATGCCGATGATATGGTGTTAATAAGTCCCTCCGTTAAAGGTCTGGATCGGCTACTAAAAGTCTGTGAAGTGTAGAAACATGATATTCTTTTTAATGTTACAAAAACTAGGGTTATGCAGTTTCATCCAAAAAGCTGTAATCAGTCAGTTGATATAAGGTTTAAAATGAATGGTGAAGTAATTGAGGAAGTACAAGAGTTTAAGTATTTGGGTCAAACTATAACCAGCTTCTTGTGTGATCACTCGGATATAAGAAAAGAATCTCGAAGCCTGTGTGCTAAAGCGAATATGACCATAAGGAACTCTCGATTCTGTACAAGTGAAGCTAAAGACACTCTCTTTCGTACTTTCTGCAGTAATATACTGTATACGGACAGCAACTGTGGGTGAATTATAAAAAAAAGGTTCTGGCAGAAACCTAAATTTGCTCTACAACAGGTCTTTTAGACTCTTACATAAATTACCCCCGAGATGCTCAGCTTCGCAAATGTTTTTTTACCCGCCATGTCCCGAGCTTCCAGGAGGTAACAAGACGTGCACAGTCTAATGCAAAGAATTAAAAAATCAACCAACCCGATCATCCAAGCTATCCATGAGTCCTCCCATTTATCCTCGAAAGTCTAAGCTATGGACTTCTTCGTACGAAAACGTCTGTCTGTAGCTACACTTAACTTCGACATTACAGTATTATTACTAATCAATTGTATATATTTCTATCCTTAGTATATGAACTGTCATTGTATTAATAATATTTGTCATATGGACCATAGTCTGCCAATAAACCTTTTCATTTTCATTTTCATTTTAAAATGCTTATCTTAACGGTTATTAAACATATTATCGCTGGTAGAGTTCACGACGTGCGCGGGAAGATTATTCCATTTATCAATTACTTTAAACGTAAAGAAGTTTTAGCGATATTAGTAATAAACATCTGCCACGCAACTTAAATCCGTTATTACGAGTATTGCTATTATCGAAAGTGAACAGTTTGTCAAAATTTACGTTGTCGATGTTATTAACGATTTTGAAAACTTCAATAAGCTCCCCCCTTTATCTCCTAGTTTCGAGTGAATGCAAGCCTAACTCTTTAATCCTATCTTCATAAGTTGCAGGGCAGATGTTTATTACTAATATCGCTAAAACTTCTTTACGTTTAAAGTAATTGATAAATGGAATAATCTTCCCGCGCACGTCGTGAACTCTACCAGCGATAATATGTTTAATAACCGTTAAGATAAGCATTTTAAAATGAAAATGAAAAGGTTTATTGGCAGACTATGGTCCATATGACAAATATTATTAATACAATGACAGTTCATATACTAAGGATAGAAATATATACAATTGATTAGTAATAATACTGTAATGTCGAAGTTAAGTGTAGCTACAGACAGACGTTTTCGTACGAAGTCCATAGCTTAGACTTTCGAGGATAAATGGGAGGACTCATGGATAGCTTGGATGATCGGGTTGGTTGATTTTTTAATTCTTTGCATTAGACTGTGTTGAGCACGTCTTGTTACCTCTTGGAAGCTCGGGACATGGCGGGTAAAAAAACATTTGCGAAGCTGAGCATCTCGGGGGTAATTTATGTAAGAGACACTTTTAGCTTCACGCCTTAGAGATATGTAGTTGTTTCGTAACAACAGATTATCTTTATCGCACTTGTATAGCCTATAAGCCCTCTCTCTACTCTTTATAATGTCTCATACTCTAGAAGTAAACCACAAGGGCTTGTTGTTTACTTTCGCACGCTTAATTTTGTACGGTACACATTCCTCATTTATAGTCCCAAATACCGTTACGAACGATTCCCACATTAGTTTTGCGTTGGAGTTCCCCATTACGTTTTCCCAATTGACGTGTGAAAATTTATTTCGAAATTTACTAAAGTCTGCGTGCTGGAAGCTAGGAATTTTAGTCGAGTTAGTTGGTTTCGAGTGACTTACTGAGAGGACAAACTCTACCATATTGTGATCGCTATTGCTCAACGGTTCTATTACTTGAAGATCAGTAGTTAGCCTATCATCCGTAGTTATTACTAAATCTAAAATACTGTCCAACCTCGTAGGTTCCCCAACCTTTTGAATAAGAAAGCTATCCTCGAGAAAATTAACTAAACGATTACCTTCCGCGTCTCCCTGCATTGTATCGTAATTCACGTTGGCGCAATTAAAGTCACCCATAACTAAAGCCTGCTCACTACCGATTATTCTCTTTAGTTCACGATATAACGCTTCGTCGTCGTCAGCTGTTTGATTTGGGGGCCTATATATAACCGCAACAAGAAGTTTGAAATCGTTCAATTTAAGTTCTGCTGTAGTCGAATATATCGGTTCTGGAATTGAGTGCTTTACTTCTATAACGTTCGCAATATCTTTGATATACAACATAACACCGCCTCCTCGCCTACCTATTCTGTTTTTAACAAAAAGTCTATAACTTTAATTTGATACTCCCCTACAAAGTCACGTGTTTCAGTGCTAAGCCACGATTCATTTATCGCAATTAAATCATAGTCTTTACAAGCAATTAAAGAAAAAAATTCGTTTATTTTATTTCGTAGGCTACGAGCATTTAAGGATAGAACCTTCAAATTGTTTGTAATTGCGACACCTTCGCGAGCGCGGGGGAAATTTGTGGAATTTACGCTGGGACCGTTCGGCTTACGGCAGCCTGAAAAGAAGAGACAGTATTATGAAATAGTCTTCCTAAACGCGCAGCTCCAACTTCATTAAGATGAAGTCCATCTTCGAGGAACAAGTCCCTCCTGCCGTAGAAACTGTTCCAAAAATTAGCAAAATGCACTCCTTCCTGTTGGCAAAGAGACTTTAGGTTATTGTTAATATAGGTCGCCTTGCTGTAGAAATCGCTTCGTTGGATAATTCGAGGAAGTATACCTGTTAAAACAATCTTATTAGTTTTCTCCTTTAATCGCTCTAATAAGTCCCTGTACCTAGCCAGCAGTTCTTCCGATCTAGAATTTAAAACGTTATTAGTACCGACATGGAATCAGGGGTGTAGTAATAAATTGGCTAGAAGAATGGTTGCGAGGCAGGAAACAGAGGGTGGTCGTTGATGGAGCGGAGTCGTGTTGGGCTAATGTAGCGAGTGGCGTTCCTCAGGGTTCTGTATTGGGCCCCTTGCTTTTTCTCATATATATTAACGATTTAGATGTCGGCCTAGTCAGTACAGTTTCAAAGTTTGCGGATGACACGAAGCTGGATGGTAGGGCGATTAATGACGAAGATGGAGGTAAAATTCAGGAAGATCTGAATAAAATCGTTGATTGGTCAGTCACATGGCAAATGAGATTTAACGTGGATAAGTGCAAAATTATGCATATAGGTTCGCGTAACGGTAATTGTGTATAGTATGTCAGGGAAAGATTTAACAAGCGTAGAACAGGAAAAAGATTTAGGAGTTATAGTCACTGGTGATTTAAAAGTAGCGAAACAAAGTACAGCGGCGGTCAATAAGGCGAACAAAGTGTTAGGTTTTATAGCTCGAAATTTTGAGTACAAATCGCGCGATATTATAGTTCCTCTTTATAAATCATTAGTTAGACCCCATTTGGAGTACGCGGTCCAATTTTGGAATCCGCATATGCGCAAAGATATAGACAAAATCGAAAGAGTTCAAAGACGAGCAACTAAGATGATTCCGTCTCTTAGGTCAAATTCGTACGAGGATAGGCTTAAAGAGTTAAAATTGACTACACTCGAGACTAGGAGGTTAGACGCATATGTTGATAGAAAGGGTATAGTTTAAGGTAGTAAAATTAAGGCTTTCTGGGGATAGATCCCACAGCTCAACACAAGTGTTGTGGGATATAGGGAGGCAGCGTCTTGGGTTAGGGGATACTCTCTGTCCTTACTCACCCCATTTAAAGAGATTCCTCTGCCGAGCGGTGCCCCCCATAGTACTGTGAGGTATTGAAAAACTCATGATCTTCACTTGCCCCACAAACACCTTTAAATGGGAGACCCAAAATGGGTGCACACACATTTCTACATTACTGTACAGTCTTTACAGCCACACCTACTCTTTTTCTCGTAAGTGTATATATTGTAATGTATATGATTGTAAATTTTGACTTGGTCCGCTATCGATATGGACCGTGACTTGATGGATACCGAAATGAAATTGACTGGATTCTTTGGATCCGTTATATTTGCATGTCCCTTATAAATAGATATAGAGTGTAACATATTTGTGGATAGTAGTCTATTATGACTTGATCCTCTGGATCAGAGATTCTATCTTTAGTTTTAAATCGATAATTAATTAGTTTTCAATTGATAAATATTTAGGTTCGTAAAAATTGGTCGTTGCCAATTTACCGGCAGTTTTTACATAAATTTCTTATGTTCTTGTGGTTCGGAACCCAAGTAAAATTGTAGGTCCCCTCCGCCACCACGGAAGACATACACAATACACGAACACAGTTATGTAGACCAGCCATGAGTGGATCCTAGGGTCTTTGTTGGTCTGAAACATTATAACATTATAACATAACATAATGTAAGCTACTGGAATCAATAATTCACTGGGCAACACGTATTTTATTGAATGATATCTGACACTTGATTCTAGGTAATTTGGGTGCGCTGAATACGAATTTCAACTCGGTTTGGCTCTATCAGGTCCTGATTCTTGTCGACAGCCTATGTGCCATTTTCCAGATTTTTCAAATTAGGACTAAAAAATTAAGTCATGTGTTAATTTTTTTTTCAAGTTTCATGAATACAAGCAGTTCAAACTACAGTAAAATTACATTATAACGATAGAAATGACTTAAAATAAAAAAACAAACAGATATGAAGCTTTCACTGTGGCAAAAATTTTCTTTTGTAAGACTTTCTAGCGTATTTGCTTGTTGATGGCAGGTCTCTTTTCAAGCACCAGCAGTAATCAGCCATCATGTGGGAATCCCAGCGGCCTTGGTACCGTTCCTCCATAATTTTGATATCTTGGTGGAATCTCTCCCCTTGTTCGTCACTTACATCACCTAAATTACTTGGAAATTGGTCAAGATGGCTATTCAAAAAATGCATTTTTATGCTCATATTGCAACCTAACTCTTTGTAGTCCCTTAAAAGTTTTTTTACGATTTCTTCGTAGTTATCTGCCCTATAATTGCCTAAAAAGTTTTCTATCAAGTCCACGAATGAGAACCAGCCATTTTTTTCGCGTTCATTCATGACATTAGGAAAATTGCTGTCTTTAATCATTGTTCTTATTTGTGGACCGTCGAAAATTCCCGCCTTGATTTTTTCATAACTTAAACTTGGAAATTTTGAAGTTATGTATTTGAAACACTCGCCGTTCGTATCTAAAGCTTTTACATATTGTTTAATGAGGCCTAGTTTTATATGCAGAGGAGGAAATATGATTTTATCTCTGCTCACTAAAGGTGGATTAATTACGTTTTTTTCTCCGACAGTAAGTGATGTTCGTGCTGGCCAGATTTGTTTGAAATAATGTTCTTCCTTGGCTCTGCTGTCCCATAAGCAAAGGAAGCAGGGATATTTAGTATACCCTCCTTGTTGTCCTAGCAGAAAATTAACCATTTTTAAGTCAACACATATGATCCACTCGTGCTCCCTATATTTGATAAGATTTAAAACCTTTTCTATATGTTCATACTTTTCTTTTAATTTTGTTGAGTGCCCAATCGGTATCGAGCCGTATAGATTGCCATTATGCAACAACACACACTTAAGACTTCTTTTCGAACTGTCTAAAAACAAGCGCCAATCATTTGCATCGTAAGACTCAACCCCCATCTTCTTTAACAAACCAACTATGTCGCAGCAATATACTAAACTATCCTCCTCTGTTCTAAAATATTTAACAAGTTCTTCTTCTCTTTTTCTGTAAAATGAAATGTATGTGTTTGAAGTAAGCAAGTTTTTCTCTTTAAGTCTTGAAGCTAAAATTTCCGCAGCCTTTTTTGGCAAATTTAGATCCCTTACAAGATCATTCAACTCGGCCTGGTTAAACTTTTGCGGATCGTTTTGACTTTCAAATACGCTGGGGTCAAAATCGGTGTCTGACTCCTCAAAGTGCATAACAATATTTTCAGGAACATCTTCAACTAATTCTTGAGTTGGCAGACCCTTAAATTTTGGAATGGGGATCTCATTTGAATGTAGCACAGGTCGTATCGCGGTGTCGAAATTTGGGTACTCGATACAATGTTTATTTTTCTTAGTGAAGCCCGAAGTCTTGACAAAGCAAAGGTAGCAATCGGTCTCGTGGTTAGTAGGCTCTCGCCACACCTGATATGGAAAAAAAATTGTAAAGCGTTAACAAAAGCGACGAGAGACTTGTTTTTATGAATTTTATCAAAAGTTATCACCCAAACATTTAACATTTCTATGTGTTTCAACCTTATGCAATATTTGAGATTCTTATAAACATTTTCTGTAAATTTTTGTTTATGTACCTAAGTTACAATTACATTTAGGTAAGTTACAGTATACTAGTGATTAAATTACGTAGTTTTATGAAATCATAAACTTACCATCGGAACTCCAAAAGGTATTTTTGAATCCGAACCCTTCGTCCAATGTCGCAGTCTTTCAATGCATATAGTGCAGGCTTTATGTGGAGCCCACGATTTATCTTGGTCCCCCAGTTTTATGCCAAAATAAGCTAAGTAAGCTCTTTTTACGAAGTCAGTTATATTTGCTCGTTGATGTGGAAGTGTAAAATTTCCACATATATAACAGAAGGAATCAGGGTTGTTTTTGCATTTGAACTTTCTAGTGCTTGATGACATATTGCTTGATTGTTCTGCCAATTTGTAAAGGTATTTAAAGCCCTTAATTCATATAAATTTAAGAAAATCTGAAATATAAACACAAAAATTAGTTTAAATAGGTACTTATTATGAAATAGGTACTTACAATCTATGAAATTAAACTAGAAACACGGATGAGTAGGTACAATATAAATTACGTCTAATTAAATCAACTATATTAAATCACGATGACAAAATTACTCACTAAATCATATGCCAATTCAAAATTATGTTAATGCCCAAACTTAATTAACTAACTCAACTGACTGACTGACTGACTGACTGATTGAATTGACTGATTAACTCTGGAAACGAGTCGCTTTTATATATTTTAGTTGTCCCTCTAGAATACTCTACAGAGAACAGGAACGCTCGAGAAAATTTTAGAATTCTATGATATTTTTAGCTTAATTTACTAATATTAAAATGGGTTAAAAATGACAAAATTAAAAATATTTTTAGGGTGTTACATATAAAAATATACATAATACAACAATACCATAACAATAGGTACAAATACCTAGATAAAAACCTAGTTGCATAATGTGTAACTGCAAAAAGACAGCGAGTATTGAGAAAAAAACCTTTTTATGAATACGACGAAAGAGGAGGGGTGTTGAGCAAAATCAGGACCTGATAGAGCAAAACCGAGTAAAAATTCGTGCTCAGCGCACCCAAATTACCTAGAACTAACTGTCAAATCTAATTCAATAGACAAAAAGTTGAAATTTGTTCCCCAGTGTAATTAGGGATCGTATAGTCGAACACTTAGAAGTGCATAATCTGGTTAGAAATACGCAGCACGGTTTTAGGCGAAACAAATCTTGCTTAACTAATCTTTTAGAATTTTTCCAAAGCGTGGTTACGTTTACGATAGACATCGGGCGGTTGATGTAGTGTATTTAGATTTTCAAAAAGCGTTTGACACCGTGCCGCACAAAAGACTCATTGAAAAAACTAAGGCTCATGGAATCAGGGGTGTAGTAATAAATTGGCTAGAAGAGTGGTTGCGAGGCAGGAAACAGAGGGTGGTCGTTGATGGAGCGGAGTCGTGTTGGGCTAATGTAGCGAGTGGCGTTCCTCAGGGTTCTGTATTGGGCCCCTTGCTTTTTCTTATATATATTAACGATTTAGATGTCGGCCTAGTCAGTACAGTTTCAAAGTTTGCGGATGACACGAAGCTGGGTGGTAGGGCGATTAATGACGAAGATAGAGGTAAAATTCAGGAAGATCTGAATAAAATCGTTGATTGGTCAGTCACATGGCAAATGAGATTTAACGTGATAAGTGCAAAATTTTGCATATAGGTTCGCGTAACGGTAATTTTGCGTATAGTATGTCAGGGAAAGATTTAACAAGCGTAGAGCAGGAAAAAGATTTAGGAGTTATAGTCACTGGTGATTTAAAAGTAGCGAAACAAAGTACAGCAGCGGTCAATAAGGCGAACAAAGTGTTAGGTTTTATAGCTCGAAATTTTGAGTACAAATCGCGCGATATTATAGTTCCTTTATAAATCATTAGTTAGACCCCATTTGGAGTACGCGGTCCAATTTTGGAATCCGCATATGCGCAAAGATATAGACAAAATCGAAAGAGTTCAAAGACGAGCAACTAAGATGATTCCGTCTCTTAGGTCAAAGTCGTACGAGGATAGGCTTAAGGAGTTAAAATTGACTACACTCGAGACTAGGAGGTTAAGGGGTGATCTAATCCAGGTTTTCAAAATTATGAATGGGTTCGATAACGTAGATAGAGATAGCTTTTTCGAAATATCTCAATATAATAGGACTAGAAATAACGGGTGTAAGTTGACAAGTAGAAGGTTCGAGACAGCAGTTGCGAAAAACTTTTTACGCATAGAATAGTAAATAGCTGGAATAGTTTGCCGGTAGAAGTAATTAGTAGCACGTCTATAAACATGTTTAAATCGATTAGACGCGCATGTTGATAGAAAGGGTATAGTTTAAGGTAGTAAAATTAAGGCTTTGGGGATAGATCCCACAGCTCAACACAAGTGTTGTGGGATATAGGGAGGCAGCGTCTTGGGTTAGGGGATACTCTCTGTCCTTACACACCCCATTTAAAGAGATTCCTCTGCCGAGCGGTGCCCCCCATAGTACTGTGAGGTATTGAAAAACTCATGATCTTCACTTGCCCCACAAACACCTTTAAATGGGAGACCCATAATGGGTGCACACACATTTCTACATTACTGTACAGTCTTTACAGCCACACCTACACTTTTCCTCGTAAGTGTATATATTGTAATGTATATGGTTGTAAATTTGACTTGGTCCGCAATCGATATGACCGTGACTTGATGGATACCGTAATGAAATTGACTGGATTCTTTGGATCTGATATATTTGCATGTCCGTTATAAATAGATATAGAGTGTAACATATTTGGATAGTAGTCTATTATGACTTGATCCTCTGGATCGAGAGATTCTATCTTTAGTTTTAAATCGATAATTAATTATTTTTAAATTGATAATGTATATGGTTGTAAATTTTGACTTGGTCCGCAATCGATATGGACCGTGACTTGATGGATACCGTAATGAAATTGACTGGATTCTTTGGATCTGATATATTTGCATGTCCGTTATAAAGATATAGAGAATGTAACATATTTGTGGATAGTAGTCTATTATGACTTGCTCCTCTGGACGAGAGATTCTATCTTTAGTTTTAAACCGATAATTAATTATTTTTAAATTGATAATTATTTAGTTTCGTAAAAATTGGTCGTTGCCATTTACCGCAGTTTTAAATAAGTTTCTTATGTTCTTGTGGTTCGGAACCCACGTAAAATTGTAGGTCCCCTCCGCCACCACGGAGGACATACACAATACACGATTACGAACAGTTAGTAGACCAGCCATGAGTGGATCCTAGGGTCTTTGTTGGTCTGAAACATTATAACATTATAACATTATATATATATATATATATATATATATATATATATATGCATTTATATGTATATTATATATATATATATATATATATATATGCATTTATATGTATATATATATATATATATATATATATATAATATATATATATATATGCATTTATATATATATATATATATATATATATATATATATATATATATATATATATATATATATATATATATTAGGGTGCATCAAATTTCCCATGATTTTTCAAAAAGTTTTATTCCAATCTGTCCCTATGATTACTCTGTTCCAATGCCTGAAATAGCACATATGGCCAAATTTCAAAGATTTATGTGGTCATCTAGGGGGTCCACATCATTGATGCAATATTTAGTATTGGAGTTAAATTGTCCAAAAATTAAATATTTTATATCCCAGTTTCCGTGTTTGCAAAAGTATCAGAACCAGTTAAAATGTATTAAATAACCAAAACAGGGATACATTACATTGATTTCTACATTACATTCTGGTTTATACATTACATTATTGATACTATACATTATTGGTGATACAAGCAAGTCAAAGTCAAAAGAACACTACTTTATTAAAAAATGTTCAAGAACTGTAAATGAACATGAACAATTAGTTTAGTCTCTAGTTTTCCTCTTTCGAAGATTAGGAAGCTTCTTTCTGTCGGATTCAACAACTTGTAGGACATTTTGGTAATGTTGTTCTGATCTGGCAGCCATGAGGAAATCAGAACTTAGCTTCACCCCACACTCAGCACAATCATTTACGACGTTAACTGCCGAGATGTGTTCTCTGGACATTTGAAAGGAAGCTAATTCTGGCCAATTTTCGATATTATGAGTCAGGAAAGAACTGTCAAGTTCCAGAACAGAGAAAATGTACCATGAATCTTCGTTGATTAAGTCACCAAGCTTTGTCGTGCTGGAAATGGAGTTTGGAAATTTGGGTTTCCCAAATCCCATGCCAAATCGATGTTGTGGTAAAGATGCCTGATCTTGTGCTGGCTTTACTGCTATAAGTCTCTCAGCCAGATAGTGGTGTTCAGCTTCAGGGACTGCATCATTAAAGAGCGCAAGAGGTACCATCTCAGCAGTCAGGAACCATAGGTGATGCTTGAGAGCTTTCATCGCACTAGATGATATGCTGGGGCTGAGTTTTTTCATATCTGAGGATGTCTTGGTAAAGACAGAGGTCATTCCATGGAGTCTCGACCCTGCTCGAACAGGTGATCCACCACCAGCTGTACAGCAAGCAAACAAAGTTCACAAACTCATGCAGTTTGGGTCATTGTGCTTCCGTGGTAATGGTTCCAGAGGGAAGAGAGCTGATCTGCTCTTCCAGCAGCACCATCTTAATGGAGTAGAGAAGCTTGGCCATCCACCTAGCTTGTGTACAGCACCAGATGTCGAAATGAAAACTCTCTACTTGTCCTAGCCAAGTAGAGCAAACAAAGATCAGAAAATTCTTTGTAGTCATCACGTTGATGCTTCACAACAGACTGCGCGCATGAAATCGCTCTGGCCCTATAGTCATGGATTATGGTTTGTACATCATCTGAATAAGAGGTACCATCCAAAAATTAAGTGCCTGATTATTGTTGTGCGGAACTGTGTCAAAATGCTTTCGGAACCGACAGAATATGGTAACTTCTAGTGACAATGGTGGTTCTATTTTCAGATCATTGAAGACTTGTGTAAGGATTACCTCGCCAACGTGATGCCAACAAGCTGACCACAGTAAAGCTCGACCTATGTCCTGTTGCAGACTAACATATGCAGCACTCACATGACCAGTGTTACTAGCTGTTGTGTCAAAAGTCATGTTCACTACTGAGTCAACACAATTCCATGATCGGAGAAGCTCTATGGTGAGATTAGCAATGATTTGACCAGCTGGCTAATCTGTATTTGGCTTGTAGGAAGGCACACCAAGAAGTGTGATGTCATAGGAATTGCCAACTGCTACAGTGAGCCTCTCTTCAGCTTTAGTTTGGTATGACAGAGTTGACATCAGTTTAGAATCCCAGTGAAGAGACAGGAACTGTGGTGGAACCCAGGACTCTGACGATGATGCAAGCTCTTCACCAACCTTACATCTTGCTCTGTCAGCAGTAGATATGAGTGTGAAACTTTTTTGTGTCACCTCCTGATTCCTCAATGATGGCTTTGGTAAATGCTGCCTGTTGGCCAGTGTGATCTTCATGCATGTAGATGGAAACCATCCTATGGGATATGAGTATGTCATGACTTATAAAAGCAGTTGTTCCTGAGCGAGTTGCTTGGGGAGATTTTCATGTTTTTGGTTTGTAATCCTCTATATCGCCCTCTTCATCCTCAACATCACTGTTGCTTTCCTCACTGTTCTCAATCTGAACTTTGCTTGTAGATGCTTGGGCTTCTTTATGAGCTTTAAGCTGTCATTCTGCTTGCATCATTTCCTTTTCCTGCTTTCTTTGGACTTTTGATGCGAGCTTCTTGTCATGGCTTCCAAATGATGCGACTCTGTCTGATTTCATTGACCGCAAGAACTCCAGATCTTCAGGATCTTTTATGAGTTGCGCAGCATTCCTTGGCCACAACTGAAATGTTTCTTGTAACTCCTTTTCGATCCTCTTAAGCTCACAACTGCACCAGGCGAAGAACGCCGATCCATTGGAAGTTCCCTAAGTTTTTGCATTTTTTGCAGATAGTGCTCGTAAATTTTTTTCAACAGCTTCCTCTCAGTAATCATGGCAATGTTGCCTTTCTGATAAAATGGAATAATTTTTTGCAGGACAAATTTAGCATTGTTCCATTTTGTATGGTTAAACGGTAACCTTCTTGCTGATGAAACATGTACCATCGCAACACTTGCTCACATGTTGGCAGCCTAGATCCTGTTATCTCTGCATCTAAATCGCTGATTCTAGCACCAAGACCATAAATGGCAGCGTTTGACGAGTTTTAACAGCATATTTATCATTTGTGCATCTGAACTGGCCATAATGCACAACAGGTATAAAGAGAACACAAAAAATTCTGTAAGAGAGAACACAAAAAATTCTGTAAAGAGAAACACAAAAAAAATTCTGTAAAGAGAGAGCACAAAAAAATTCTGTAAAGAGAGAACACAAAATTCATTAACATAAACACTTGCACATAAACATTAACATAAACACACAAAAATCACATTTATCATAAATACTTGCATATCAGATTATACATTGCAGTTCCTTTTAGAATATTCTATAACTTTCCACCACTTCCTAGAGGTATCTATCACTTTATAGAAGTTTCTATCACTTTTTAGAAGTATATATGACCTTTAGAAATATCACTTACATGTTCTTGGGCTGATTTTTTGTAGTGACAGAATTTTAAACTTCTACTATTTGGATCTCAAATCACAGAATGACTGTGGGGTTGGTGTGCATATAGGAAGTCTGTGTGGACCCCATAAATGGCATTCAAATCCAAAAATAATTCACATAGTAGGTTTTCTTACCATTGGAACATTTCTAACTTAGGGACAAAGTGAAACTATGTCATTGGTGATTTTGATGCACCTAATATATATGCATTTATATGTATAATATATATATATATATATATAATATATATATATATAATATATATATAAAATATATATATATATATGCATTTATATATAGTTATTATATGTATATATATGTATATATATGTATATATATATATATATATATATATATATATAATATTAGTATATATAATATATATATATATATTATTATTTTATATGTATATATATATATATATATATATGCATTTTTATATATATATATATATATAATATATATATATATATATATATATATATGCATTTATTGTATATATATGTATATATATATATATGCATTTATATGTTATATATATATATATATATATATATATATATATTTATATGAATATATATTAATGTTAACACCCCCCCTTTATGGCCCTGAGTCGGTTCGGATTCGACGGGGGGGTTCTGGTTCGGAGGCAAGCAACGGATGTTTCTTCTTCATACTTTTCTATAATTCTTTCTAATTCTTTTCTCTCGCTTATTAATTCTTCTTTTTTTATAATTATCGACTTTTCTTTTATAACTTGTCGACTTACTGACTGAGTTCCTGCAGAGAGCACGGCTCGAAGGAAAAAGATAAAAACTTCTTAAAGTGTGGTTTACTTCTTAAAAATTACAGTTGGTACTCTGAATTACAAGGGGTAGAGGTTCGACCTCTTTCGACCATGGCTCAGGCCGGAATCTAAAAATATATTAAGGAGGCAAGGGGCCTCTGCCCCCTCCTAATGAGGTGCTAATCT
>JAJOZX010014846.1:55000-65742 GCA_023014485.1 Bathynomus jamesi
TTAATTATATGACCTCCCGAGGTGAACTCAAAACAATGCTTAGTAAGTGATCGAATTCCGCTGACCGACAGAATTGAACGCTTCTAAGATAAAAAAAAGTCTCCTTTCGCTTTGATTCGAATTTATAACATTATCGTGCGTTATGTCATATCATGTGTGTTATGTTCCCATGTACTTGTATTATATTTCTAACATCTTAATTGTCTATTAATATGAAACACTGTCAAAACAAGACAAAGTTATAGGAACTGTTTAATTGTAATTAACTGTAAATTAACAATAACTTGTAATGTACTTTAATGAAACTGTAATGAACAATAACTTGTAATGTACTTCAGTGAAACTAATTAAATGTAATGATTTAATTTATAATGTAAGAATGTACTTTAATAGAACTGTAATTAAACAACAAGTGAATGTGAATTAATTGGTAATTGTAATCGTAATTGTAATGAGCCAAAATTAATACGTACTCAGTCAAGTACTCAAAATTGTGCTTATGTGCTAATACGAAATTATATCGCTTTCAGGAATGTAGAATCAGCGATACTGTTGTTCTTTTTTTATTTTATTTTTTTTATTCTTTTTAGTTGAAATCTTTCAAAAAAACATCTGATCATGTATTTAAAAAGGGGGGAAACTTACTTAACCTTCGATTGTCTCCCCCAAACATTTAGACTATATTATACTGTACTTATAAAATTACTTCACTTCTGCATTAGACTTCTGATTAGCACTTCATCGTTGCACTTCTGCATTAGACTTCTGATTAGCACTTCATCGTTGCACTTCATCATTGTACTTCAGATTAGCACCTCATTAGGAGGGGGCAGAGGCCCCTTGCCTCCTTAATATATTTTTAGATTCCGGCCTGAGCCATGGTCGAAAGAGGTCGAACCTCTACCCTTGTAAATTCATAGTACCAACTGTAATTTTTAAGAAGTAAACCAAAGTAAGAGAAAGTTTTTATTTTCCCCTTCGAGTTGGGCTATCTTCTATTATTGGAAGAAAAGAATTAACAGAGTGTCGACCCCATAAAGCGAGAGAAAAGAATTATAGAAAAGTATAAAGAAGAAGCATCCGTTGCAGCCTCCTAACCAGAACTCCCCCCGTCGAATCCGATCCAACCCAGGGCCATAAAGGGGGGGTTAACAGTCTGGCGACCCTTTACCAGGATAAGAAGATGATATGGGGTCTAACACCCCTAATTTTAACCAGAAGATGTTTAACAAGAAGATGTTTAACAAGAAGATGTTTAACCAGAAGATTTTAACCAGAAGATGTTTAACAAGATGATGTTTAACAAGAAGATGTTTAACAAGAACATGTTTAACAAGATGTTGTTTAACAAGAAGATGTTTAACAAGAAGATTTTAACCAGAAGATTTTAACCAGAAGATTTTAACCAGAAGATTTTAACAAGATGTTTAACAAGAAGATGTTTAACAAGAAGATGTTTAACAAGAAGATGTTTAAGAAGAGGCCACTCTTTGGCCAAGATAGAAATTACCCTGCCTCAGGATAAAACCAGTTGACCGGCGTGTCACGACTTCTAGTTCGTAACATCCACCCTTGAACCGGTGTGTCGCGACTCCAAGTTCTTCACGCCTAGTTTTCATCCAGGAACAAGTAGCCAGCAAGACGTCTTCAGGACACACCTCAAAGGATTTCGCCGTAGGAATCTTGTTAAGTAAGAGTTGTTTTTTTTAAGAAATTTATAAACACTTGAAAAAAAAATCAGTACTATTAACAGTTAATATTTAGTGTGGAGCCAGAATTAACACAAAACACAGTGAACATTTCAGACCCCAGTGATACACTTTTTTTTTGTGAAACAGTTATTGTAAGAGAGTTAATTGTAACAGAGTTAATTGTAACAGAGTTAATTTCAAGTTATTTTCACTGTTATATTCAGTATAGAATAATTTTATTTTATGTACCAAACATAATAATACCAGAGTGAAATATTGTTTACATTTTTTTTTATTTTTTGTTTGCAAATTTTTTTTCAATTACTGAATTGAATTGACTTGCAAATTAAGAGAGAGAGAGTTTACAGATTTTAGAGTGAGTTTAGAGATTTATAGAAATACTTGTAGCAGTTTCAAGTTAGACAGTTAAGTTTCAAGAATACTTGATAAGAGTTCAAGTTACAGTTCAGACTACTTGATAAGAGTTCAAGTCAGATAGTTTCAGAATACTTGATAAGAGGTCAAGTCAGAAGGTTGCGCCAAGACGGCCAACCGCCACAGAGATTTTTATAGAAATACTTGATAGAGTTCAAGTCAGAGAGTTTTATTTGAAGTCAGACAGTTTTAGCTCAAGTCAGAGTTTTACTTGAAGTCAGAGAGATTTATTTCAAGTCAGAGAGATTTATTCCAAGTCAGAGAGTTTAAGTCGAAGTTAGTTTTCAAGTCCCAAGTTTTCAATGCAGTCAATTGAATTCAACCTTTTTTTTGTTGTTCAAGAGAATTTAATTCAACATTTTTTTGTTGTAAAAGAGAATTAAAAATTCAACCTGAATTGACCGATTTGCGTCTTTGGTTTAACCTTTTTTCTTTGTTTGTAAGACGGAAATTCACTGATTTGTCTTTCCCTGTTCATGCATTGTTATGTATATAAATATATAGTTATGTAATTCATTAATTGCAACAAAACCGTTTTTACAAAAGTTTTTAACGAGTTTTATAATTATTTTGATTATATGATGACAGAAATAGCGTAACAATTAATCGATCATGTACCTAATTTATCCTGCTCTGTACGATCGGGAAATTTAACCGTATGACCGCACATACCCTAAATTTCAGTCATTTAATTTTAATAAAACTTCTACACAATAAAACAGATGTATTTGCCTATATGCAAACAAGTCTTCAGATTAAAAAAATCAAATAATTCAAATTCTATCAACATTCAACGAAAGAGTATGATTTTTCTACTTAACCTGCAAAAATTATTAAACCTTTTTAATATTTTCTTTTATTATCTAAAAATAATTTTTAATATAAAATTTAATTGAAATTATTAAAAGAAAAGATTGTTCGAAATGCTTCCCTTCCATTTCAATAACTTTTTATTCTTAGTCGAAACTCATCTATGGCTCGATTTACTTTTATTTTTTTAGAATATTATAAAATTGTATTTAGCTCGTTGAAATGTATAATTGATTCATATTTTTAATTTGTATTTTTATTTTTCTTTTGTTCAATTAATCGTGAGTAACTGTCCTTAAATTGTTATTGTACCATTTGTAAGGTATCAAACGAAAATTATAGTCAAATTGACATACTACTACAGTATATGGATATGAATTTTAGTTGTCGAAATTAATTGTGTGTCAAAATTCAATTTTAAAACCGTGAGATGTACTTTCATTAATTGTAAGTCCTCTAAGTTCGTTTTTTTAATTACCTTATACGTGTAACTAATTAATTATGTAAAATCTATAATCCTAATTGAATTTTATTACTTTTGACACATATTCGAATTCATTACGTTCCGTCCCTTCAGTCGCTTTTGCATTAAAAACTCGTATGCAAACATCATCGTTATAATCTTAATAATTTTTGCTTACTATATATAAATTCTCGTTCATGCATTTATTAAGTTGTTTTATCTATTCCTTAACGTAAATATATATATATATATATAACCCTAAACCCATCTTAAATTATTATACATCATTTTTAAACTTTGTTAATTCAAAAAACATTCCAAATCCCTACACATTTGACCACAGGTCTATACATCATCCATTACGTAATTCTATTTTTACCTACACGAGTCAATAAAAATTAGCTTATAGATTGTACGATTTATATTTTTCCCTTTTACCTATTCATTGTGAATGTAATTTTCCCCACAGAAAAAAAAATAAAATAAAATTTTGCTAAAAATTTTACAATATCATTGTTTGTCTAACTTAATTGGTTGTCTAAATTAATGTATTAATCCTATTAAATGTTTGTCTAAACTAAAGTATTAATCTTTGATTTTTTTATATTTTGTAAGCAAGCGTCATTTAAAAAATTTGGATACTCTGCATTGTACTCAACTACCTGAACTCGTTCTGTATAAAATTTGTATTGTAAAGAATGTCGTCATTACTTAGGATGTTATTTTCTCATTTGTATTGTATTAATGGTACCCTATTAAATTATTGTATAAATATCATTTTTTAAAAGGGGAGAGTAATGTAAAAAGTGAACAGTGAACAATTCCTACACCATCATTATATGAATTCATTGTCCATTTTTACATAAGAAACCAAAAATCACATAAGCGAGTTTTGGATAGAATTTCGATTTGTACGTCTTTATTCATTCCTGTATTTTTCTAATTCATCTTTCTAATAATGACTTATACACTATGACGTCACAAAATAACTTTATTCTCTTTACGTTTCCCACTCTGTCTCTAATTCGTTCTTGTAAATCTTCCTAACAATGATTTGTACTATACGTAAAAATTCAATAACTATGACGTCACATTTTCCCGTCATTTATTTCCCTAAGGACTAAACACTCTATAGAAGTCATTATTTATATGTTATGTAGTATAAATATAATTATTGTTCAACCACACTCATTCTTACATTCATATCTTATCTTGACCATTATCCAATATAAATTTTATTAAATATTCATTTTTACTCGTGTCGGCGCGAAACTTTAGGTTCGTTCGAGAACGCGAAAAAACGTTCTCGTATTATTATTTTCATTTTTAATTATATGAACTCCCGAGGTGAACTCAAAACAATGCTTAGTAAGTGATCGAATTCCGCTGACCGACAGAATTGAACGCTTCTAAGATAAAAAAAGTCTCCTTTCGCTTTGATTCGAATTTATAACATTATCATGCGTTATGTCATATCATGTGTGTTATGTGTCCATGTACTTGTATTATATTTCTAACATCTAATTGTCTATTAATATGAAACACTGTCAAAACAAGACAAAGTTATAGGAACTGTTTAATTGTAATTAACTGTAAATTAACAATAACTTGTAATGTACTTTAATGAAACTGTAATGAACAATAACTTGTAATGTACTTCAGTGAAACTAATTAAATGTAATGATTTAATTTATAATGTAAGAATGTACTTTAATAGAACTGTAATTAAACAACAAGTGAATGTGAATTAATTGGTAATTGTAATCGTAATTGTAATGAACCAAAATTAATACGTACTCAGTCAAGTACTCAAAATTGTGCTTATGTGCTATACGAAATTATATCGCTTTCAGGAATGTAGAATCAGCGATACTGTTGTTCTTTTTTTATTTTTATTTTTTTTATTCTTTTTAGTTGAAATCTTTCAAAAAAACATCTGATCATGTATTTAAAAAGGGGGGAAACTTACTTAACCTTCGATTGTCTCCCCCAAACATTTAGACTACATTATACTGTACTTATAAAATGACTTCACTTCTGCATTAGACTTCTGATTAGCACTACATCGTTCCACTTCTGCATTAGACTTCTGATTAGCACTTCATCATTGCACTTCATCATTGTACTTCAGATTAGCACCTCATTAGGAGGGGGCAGAGGCCCCTTGCCTCCTTAATATATTTTTAGATTCCGGCCTGAGCCATGGTCGAAAGAGGTCGAACCTCTACCCTTGTAAATTCAGAGTACCAACTGTAATTTTTAAGAAGTAAACCAAAGTAAGAGAACATTTTTATTTTCCCCTTCGAGTTGGGCTATCTTCTATTATTGGAAGAAAAGAATTAACAGAGTGTCGACCCCATAAAGCGAGAGAAAAGAATTATAGAAAAGTATAAAGAAGAAGCATCCGTTGCAGCCTCCTAACCAGAACCCCCCCGTCGAATCCAACCAACCCAGGGCCATAAAGGGGGGTTAACATATATATATATATATATATATATATATATATGCATTTTTTATATATATATATATATATATACATACATACATATATATATATATATATATATACATATATATATATATATATGCATTTATATGTACATATATATATATTTATGCATTTATATGTACATATATATATATTTATGCATTTATATGTATATATATATATATATATATATGCATTTATATGTATATATATATATATATATATATGCATTTATATATATATATATATATATATATATGTATATATATATATATATAGATGCATATATATATATATTATATATATATATATATATATATATATATATATATATTATATATATATATATATATATATATATATATATGCAGTCGCTGTTAAGGGAAATTTGCTGCTTACGCGTTTACAATGGCTAATAATAATGATCAGTTAGTTTGCAGGTGGTGCTCAAGCATGGAAGTGCTAGGAACGAATTAGACCGTGAGAGGAGGCCAGGGTGAGACTTGAAGAAAGCGTGATGCTCCTGACGGCAAAATTAGAATCCCTTGAGACTCCAGTTACGACCCCTCCTGCCTCAGTTTCTACTAATAATATAAATAGTATTAGCCTCTCTCTTCCCCTAGTTCCCAACCCTTCGTTCGAGTGCGAAATGGAGCCCCATTGAGAAAAGCAAAGACCTTGTCTACCAGTAATAACAAGCAATAAGTTTTCTGTTTTAGGTTTCGAAGATGCTGATGAACCGGAAATACGACTCGTTGGCGATTCCATTGTTCGAGGGCAGCTCGAGGAATTCTGTGGGAGAAACCCTCGTCGTAGGCGCCGTTACTGCTACCCTGGTGCAAGGGTGGAGGATATAACTAATAGTGTTGACCATTTTACAGACGTACCGCCGAGGACACAACGTATGTTATTCATGTCGGTACTAATAACGTTTTAAATTCTAGATCGGAAGAACTGCTGGCTAGGTACAGGGACTTATTAGAGCGATTAAAGGAGAAAACTAATAAGATTGTTTTAACAGGTATACTTCCTCGAATTATCCAACGAAGCGATTTCTACAGCAAGGCGACCTATATTAACAATAACCTAAAGTCTCTTTGCCAACAGGAAGGAGTGCATTTTGCGAATTTTTGGAACAGTTTCTACGGCAGGAGGGACTTGTTCCTCGAAGATGGACTTCATCTTAATGAAGTTGGAGCTGCGCGTTTAGGAAGACTATTTCATAATACTGTCTCTTCTTTTCAGGCTGCCGTAACCGAACGGTCCCAGCGTAAATTCCACAAATTTCCCCCGCGCTCGCGAAGGTGTCGCAATTACAAACAATTTGAAGGTTCTATCCTTAAATGCTCGTAGCTACGAAATAAAATAAACGAATTTTTTTTTTAATTGCTTGTAAAGACTATGATTTAATTGCGATAAATGAATCGTGGCTTAGCACTGAAACACGTGACTTTGTAGGGAGTATCAAATTAAAGGTTATAGACTTTTTGTTAAAAACAGAATAGGTAGGCGAGGAGGCGGTGTTATGTTGTATATCAAAGATAATATTGCGAACGTTATAGAAGTAAAGCACTCAATTCCAGAACCGATAGATTCGACTATAGCAGAACTTAAATTGAACGATTTCAAACTTCTTGTTGCGGTTATATATAGGCCCCCAATCAAACAGCTGATACGGACGAAGCGTTATATCGTGAACTAAAGAGAATAATCGGTAGTGAGCAGGCTTTAGTTATGGGTGACTTTAATTGCGCCAACGTGAATTACGATACAATGCAGGGAGACGCGGAAGGTAATCGTTTAGTTAATTTTCTCGAGGATAGCTTTCTTATTCAAAAGGTTGGGGAACCTACGAGGTTGGACAGTATTTTAGATTTAGTAATAACTACGGATGATAGGCTAATTACTGATCTTCAAGTAATAGAACCGTTGAGCAATAGCGATCACAATATGGTAGAGTTTGTCCTCTCAGTAAGTCACTCGAAACCAACTAACTCGACTAAAATTCCTAACTTCCAGCACGCAGACTTTAGTAAATTTCGAAATAAATTTTCACACGTCAATTGGGAAAACGTAATGGGGAACTCCAACGCAAAACTAATGTGGGAATCGTTCGTAACGGTATTTAGGACTATAAATGAGGAATGTGTACCGTACAAAATTAAGCGTGCGAAAGTAAACAACAAGCCCTTGTGGTTTACTTCTAGAGTACGAGACATTATAAAGAGTAGAGATAGGGCTTATAGGCAACATAAGTGCGATAAAGACAATTTGTTGTTACGAAACAACTACATATCTCTGAGGCGTGAAGCGAAAAGTGTAATAAAAAAGTCCAAGCGCGAATTTGAAATCTCCATAGCTCGTGACGGTAAAGAAAACCCAAGCGATTCTTTCAATACGTCAATAATAGAAATCCAGTATAAAATGGCCTTGCTAAACGAATTTTTTACGTCAGTTTTTACTATAGAAGATGTAACGAATATCCCTACGGTCATAGACATAATACCTTTTGATAATGGTAATATTTTGGATAATATTGTCGTTAGTGAAGGGGAAGTAATGCGCTATATTGATAAAATGAAAACGCGTAAATCACCGGGTCCGGATTCCATATATCCCATACAACTAAAAGAATTAAAAGATAGCATTGTTGTGCCGCTAACAAAGATTTTTAATGCGTCTATTTCTGAGGGGTGCGTACCAGATAATTTCAAGTTAGCAAACGTAACACCTATCTTTAAGAAAGGCGATAAAGGTGCGGCGGGAAATTATAGGCCAATCAGTTTAACGTCTGTTGTAGGTAAGCTACTGGAATCAATAATTAGGGATCGTATAGTCGAACACTTAGAAGTGCATAATCTGGTTAGAAATACGCAGCACGGTTTTAGGCGAAACAAATCTTGCTTAACTAATCTTTTAGAATTTTTCCAAAGCGTGGTTGACGTTTACGATAGACATCGGGCGGTTGATGTAGTGTATTTAGATTTTCAAAAAGCGTTTGACACCGTGCCGCACAAAAGACTCATTGAAAAAACTAAGGCTCATGGAATCAGGGGTGTAGTAATAAATTGGCTAGAAGAGTGGTTGCGAGGCAGGAAACAGAGGGTGGTCGTTGATGGAGCGGAGTCGTGTTGGGCTAATGTAGCGAGTGGCGTTCCTCAGGGTTCTGTATTGGGCCCCTTGCTTTTTCTTATATATATTAACGATTTAGATGTCGGCCTAGTCAGTACAGTTTCAAAGTTTGCGGATGACACGAAGCTGGGTGGTAGGGCGATTAATGACGAAGATAGAGGTAAAATTCAGGAAGATCTGAATAAAATCGTTGATTGGTCAGTCACATGGCAAATGAGATTTAACGTGGATAAGTGCAAAATTTGCATATAGGTTCGCGTAACGGTAATTTTGCGTATAGTATGTCAGGGAAAGATTTAACAAGCGTAGAGCAGGAAAAAGATTTAGGAGTTATAGTCACTGGTGATTTAAAAGTAGCGAAACAAAGTACAGCAGCGGTCAATAAGGCGAACAAAGTGTTAGGTTTTATAGCTCGAAATTTTGAGTACAAATCGCGCGATATTATAGTTCCTCTTTATAAATCATTAGTTAGACCCCATTTGGAGTACGCGGTCCAATTTTGGAATCCGCATATGCGCAAAGATATAGACAAAATCGAAAGAGTTCAAAGACGAGCAACTAAGATGATTCCGTCTCTTAGGTCAAAGTCGTACGAGGATAGGCTTAAGGAGTTAAAATTGACTACTCTCGAGACTAGGAGGTTAAGGGGTGATCTAATCCAGGTTTTCAAAATTATGAATGGGTTTGATAACGTAGATAGAGATAGCTTTTTCGAAATATCTCAATATAATAGGACTAGAAATAACGGGTGTAAGTTGACAAGTAGAAGGTTCGAGACAGCAGTTGCGAAAAACTTTTTTACGCATAGAATAGTAAATAGCTGGAATAGTTTGCCGGTAGAAGTAATTAGTAGCACGTCTATAAACATGTTTAAAATCGATTAGACGCGCATGTTGATAGAAAGGGTATAGTTTAAGGTAGTAAAATTAAGGCTTTGTGGGGATAGATCCCACAGCTCAACACAAGTGTTGTGGGATATAGGGAGGCAGCGTCTTGGGTTAGGGGATACTCTCTGTCCTTACACACCCCATTTAAAGAGATTCCTCTGCCGAGCGGTGCCCCCCATAGTACTGTGAGGTATTGAAAAACTCATGATCTTCACTTGCCCACAAAACCTTTAAATGGGAGACCCATAATGGGTGCACACACATTTCTACATTACTGTACAGTCTTTACAGCCACACCTACACTTTTCCTCGTAAGTGTATATATTGTAATGTATATGGTTGTAAATTTGACTTGGTCCGCAATCGATATGACCGTGACTTGATGGATACCGTAATGAAATTGACTGGATTCTTTGGATCTGATATATTTGCATGTCCGTTATAAATAGATATAGAATGTAACATTTGTGGATAGTAGTCTATTATGACTTGATCCTCTGGATCCAGAGATTCTATCTTTAGTTTTAAATCGATAATTAATTAGTTTTAAATTGATAATTATTTAGTTTCGTAAAAATTGGTCGTTGCCAATTTACGGCAGTTTTTACATAATTTCTTATGTTCTTGTGGTTCGGAACCCACGTAAAATTGTAGGTCCCCTCCGCCACCACGGAGGACATACACAATACACATTACGAACACAGTTAGGTAGACCAGCCATGAGTGGATCCTAGGGTCTTTGTTGGTCTGAAACATTATAACATTATATATATATATATATATATATATATATATATATATATATATATATATATATATTTATATATATATATATA
>JAJOZX010014847.1:0-66188 GCA_023014485.1 Bathynomus jamesi
GCTGGGTTGTCTTCTCCTGCTACATGTCTGAATTCCAGGTGATGGTTAAGTTTCTTGTTGCTTCCTGAATGTCTTTCACTCTGTTTTTTACAAAGATTGATTTCATTTTTAGAGATTTTTGAGCAGTCCAATTTAAAGCCACTTGTGAGTCTGTCCAAATTATTGTTTTGAAGAACTTTTGGTTTTCTGAGTTTTCTTCTAGGTAGGTTTCTTTAAGGTATTCTAGGACTTGGTTCCTAGGCAGATTGCCATTAATTCCAAGTTACAAATGGTCCAATTTTTTGATTGGGTTGACTCTTGATTTAGCGTAAATTAGTTCGGATTTTCCATTTCCAACTAGATAGCAACTTACTGCATAACCTTCTTGGCTGGCATCACAAAAGATGTGGAGTTGAAAGATTTTCCATGAGAGGTTTGGGATTTTCAAAAGCTTGTCTAGGAAAATTCAGAAATTCCACTTTGTTTATTTCTTTACAAAGTTTTTTCCATTCACGCAGCATTTCCGGTTCTAGATATTCATCCCAATTTTTTTTGGTAGCTGTTACTTTCTGCATGAAGAGTTTTAATTTAAACACTAAGGTGCAACAAATCCAATTGGAATCAAACAATGATTGCACAGAAACTTAGTATTTCTCTTTTAGTTTTGGCTTCTGAGTTCAAGTTTACAGTTTTTAGATGGAGTGTATCAGCACTTGTGTTCCAACCATATCCTAATAGTTTTACATTTTCTTTATCTTCGGAGGAGGCTATGTCATGTTTCAAATAGTCCTTGAAGTTCTGAGTGATTAGAGGCCCATTCATATAGCTTCAAATTATATTCAATTAAAGTGTTTACACTATAATTGTAAAGGTCTTTGAGTTCTGAGAGATTGTTGGCATTAATTAAAGCATTGTCCATGTAAAAGCGGTTAGCTAGGTAGTCTGCCACTTGGTTTTGTTGTTCATTAAAAATGTGTTGGAGAGATTGTTGTAGTAAAAATGGACTGCTTTTGTTGCCAAAGGTAACTCTTCTATATTTATAGCAGATCAGGTTGTCGTCATTTGGAGCCAATTGGGGTATCTTTACCCACAGAATTTTGTGGGCATTGCAGTCAAATCTGTTTGATATTTAAGTTGTAAATATGCTTTTTGAATGTCCCCAATCATCAAATATTTACCATGCCTTAATTTAATGCACAATTTTGCTAAGTGAGGTAGGAGTGAAGGGCAGTCCTCAGTAGCATCATTTACGGTTATTTCTTCTGGTTTGCTTTACCGAGGGATCTACTACAATCCTAACTTTAGTTGTTTGTACCCAGGGCGAACTACGGGAAAATGAGGTAAAAAATTTCCTGCTTGTCTTAAGTGTTCTGTTAGAGCTACTTCTTCTATTATTCCTTCCTGGAATTGTTGTTCAAGGATGTCTGAATAAGGTTGCATTAAGTTATCTTTTTTTAATTTTTTGCAAGTGGACTTTAACCTGCTAATAGCATAGTTAAAGTTTGGTGAAAATTTTATCTTTTTGGTCATTCCATGGTACCTTAACAGACAATCTTTATCTTCTATTTTAACTTCCTTTTCAAAGTTTGCAATCAGATCTTTTTCTTTGTTTGAAATGGTTCATCCCCAGAAATACCCAAGTTTTCTAGTTTGCTAAATTGTGCAATCTGGTGTTCAATTTTTTTAGATCTTCATTAGAAGTTGTACTAGTAGGTAGCGGGTTGGTAATACAGAAGCTGATCTGATCTCTTATTGGTTCTTTTTCCTTTTTCAGGGTAGTAATCTGAAGGGAAACCCAATAAAAGTATTCCATAGGGAGATTTAAACAAGAGGCAGTATGAATCTGATGACTGCTGAGGGCAAAAAAGTTTGTGGGTTGCAGCCCCAAAAATTAACATGAAGTCAGCCACTTCATCAGCTTCAAAGTGATCTGCAAGCTGATAATTTAATGATTTTAAATAAGTTTGAAGTTTCAGTAATCCTGGAACTTCATATTTAATATTAAATATCATCATTATGATGGCTTCTATTTCTTGGTAGTTTCCAGGGTTTCTAGAATCCTCCAATTTAATTATAGCTACTTCATAATTTGGTTGTTTCTTGTTGGCTATAAATCCTGTTATGGTTATGGATTCCTCGTAGTGTTTAGTTGGAAGATTTAATTTTTCACAAGTTCCTTGGTAATGTAGCTGGCTTGACTACAATTATCCAAAAGTGCTCTGCATTTAATTGATTTTTCTGAGTTTCTTATTCTCATTTTGCATGGAAGGGATTAATGCTACTTCTTGATCATTTTTTTAAACTTAATAAGTTAGTAACTTGTTTCCCTTGTTTGAGTTTTCTTTTTGGGTAGCTATTCCGTACTGGTTTTGGTTTTCTTATCTTCCTCTGGTTTTCCTTTTTGTTTGGTACAAAGGAAGGATAAATGGTTAGAAAACCTACAAAATGAACAGGGTTGTAAAGAAATGGGGCATTCTTTGGCTTGGTGTTTAGATGAGGTACATTTAGTACAATAATTTAATTTAGCAAGTTTTTTCAGTTATCCCAACTTCAGGGAAAGAATCACATTTTGAGATTTCTGTGAGAGTTTTTCTTACACAATTTGCAGTAAGGTTCTCTCTGGTCAGTATATTGAGCTCTTCTTGAGGATTGTCTTTGGGTAGAAAACCGCCAGAGCAGCTGTAGTTTGGCCAGAATACCATGGTTTTCTGGCTGGTTCTGGAGGAGAAGTTTCTTTTGTTTAGGTATCAAGGTAGTTAAACTCACTTTGTTCCAGATCAAAATTAACATTAGCTAAGGTTTTGGTAGCTTCAGCAATTGCTTCTTTAAACTTATTAAAGGGGTCATAGAGTTTTAAACCCACAAGTTCTTAAAAATTCCTGAGTTTCTTGAGTTAGTTTATTATAATATACATACAAGAGTATATCTTCTAATTCTAATTTTTGAGTTTGCATTAAATTTAGGTAGAGTGCATATCTGCTGAAAGTCATGAAGTGATTTAAAATTTTTGGTTATTATGGATTTAGTTAAAAGGGATTTTATTATGATTATTTGGCCTGGTGTTGCATAACAGCCCTCCAACTGCTGCCATGCTTCATCATAAGATGTTTTACTTTCTTGCATGCAGTTTATTTGAATGCAGGGTTTCCACTCAAATGTTGTTTTAGGTAGGCAAATTTCTCTTCTTCGGAAAGACCTATGTTATCATAAATGTTTCTGAATGAGGTCTTAAAGTTTTGAAATTTAGAGGGATTTCCATCAAATGGTAATATTTGAAGCTCAGGAATTTTAGTACTTATTCTTAGTTTAGGTTTGGCTTCGGCATTATTTTCTTTTTTAGTTGTTAATGCTTGTATCATTTGATCTATTTCAAAGTGGTAATAACTATTTTTTTCATCTAGTTCTTCTTGTTATCCTCTGAGAAGCCTTCGGAACAAACATACATTCTAAGGATTTCCTCGTCTAAATTTTGTAACTTGTCCAGTTGTGAGGACAAAAGCCGAGCATGTGAATTTTTTTGTTCCTCAGTCCAATCATCCCATCTCTCTTTGATTGTAGCTAAAAGTTTAGTAGCTGAGGTTCTGATTGCTCCCCTCCTTTTTACCCAGTTTACTAGTTTCAAGTGCTTCCACATCACTTCCCAACCAGGTCTCCATACTTTTTCCACGAGTGGCTTCAGTTTGATTAGCCATTTTTAGGTTTTTATAAATGATATTTTATAAATTTTCAGATTATGTAAAAAATTTAATTCACTGGATTTAAAACTATTGTATCAGAATTAAAACAAAAAAGGGTAACTAACTTCTCGACTGCCCACCCGGGGGCGCCATATTGAAAAATTTATTATTTAGCTTGAGAGAGATTATTTTGATTTAGGTGTAGTATTAAGGTTAAGTTTACTTTAAATAGACTCGGTAATTATAGAAATAATAATGGCCTATTTAGACACTGTCAACACAGCTACAGACTTTTTCACTGTAGGTTGCAGTGGTTTTCAGGTTAAATTTGGTCAGCAGCCAGATTACTAACTATGGTGAAGCTAAATTCATCAAAATTAATTTAGACTTACCAAAAATGAAGTTGCCAGTTGAACGTTAACCTTTCAGTTTCTAACTGATTCATAAGTTTCATTTAGTTTCCAGGTTTTTAAATTTTGTTGTTTGAGTTTTAGGTTATTGTTTAACACACTGCTAGGTTATTTATTTGTAGGGGCTATTTCCCAGACCTAGGTTTTGCAGGTTAAGTTAGGCTAGGGCTGGATTGCCCTTAAGTTTTTGGTTTTAAAGGTTTAAGGTTTAGAAGGTTTTATTTAAGTTAAGTTAGGGCTATATTGCCTTTAGGTTTTAATAGGGGCTATAACAGCCATTTAATTATTGAGTTAGGGCCGTTGTAGCCCGGTTCGAGTTTCGTCTAGGTACCTAGTTTTTCTCTTACCTTAGTTATTTTCTTTAACTTACTTGCACCTAGTTCTGATAGGCCTCTATTTAGTTAAACATGGGTTTTGATTAATTGCAGTGGTTATTAATTAAGGATAACGGTTAATTGAAGGTTGTTAGGTTTGAAGGTTGACTCAGTTTCCCGGTTTGGGTAACCACGAGCATTTTAATTTTTTTGAGAAAAAGGGCCCGATTCATGCGGTCAAAATTTTCAAGACTGGACAAAGCTCCGTTTTTCTTTGTCCCAGAAACTTTTTTTTTCCTTCTTTTTGTTAATTAGGGAAACCCAACTTCACTAGTTGGTTAGAAACGAGGGTTTTATTTTATTTATTTTGTTTATATTTTATTGGAAAATATATGCGGCTATTTTCTAACCACAGTTTTTCAAACAACCGCCTCCGCAGTTTCTTCACCCCCACTTAGATGCTGTCTCTGTACAGGGGTCATATTCGCCCCTGTATGGAGTATGCTTCTCATGTGTGGGGTGGTTCAACCACACAGTTGTGCTTGACATGATGAATCAGAGACTTTTCGTCTCATCAGTTCCCCGCCTCTTACTGATTGTCTTCATTCTCTCTCTCTTTGCCGCAGTGTTACCTCACTCTCTCTTCACTATCGCTATCGTAACGGACATTGCTCTTCTAAATTCTAAAACTTCATGCCTCCTCCTTTAAGGAGAGCAAGCAGTACCAGACTTTCTACACTTTCTCATTCCTTTTCTATTCAACTAGCTAATACAAGGGTTAATCGGCATTTTCAGTCTTTCATCTACTCAACCAGTGAACTCTGGAAAAATCTTCCTCAATCCGCCTTTCCTCCTGTCTATGACCCCCATCTTTCAAACGCATCGTGCCTAGGCATCTCGAAAATCCAGGACGTTGATTTTGGCTCTCTTCTATGGGAGGGGCGCTTTTGCGGACATTTGCCCTTGGCCCTTCCTTCCTGCATAATATATATATATATACTTTAATACTTTACAATATCGAAATTTCCTATGAACATTCCTTCACAAATATTTTCCAGATTTTTTACTTTTAGCTACGAGTATTTTAACGCCACTTTTTAATCACGAACAAAATCTGATATAAAGGTTTCATCAAACCCTGTTATAAGCCAAGTTCAGATAGATGAGATAGGGAAAATATATTTTGGTACAAAATATACAATACAGAATATCTAATCATCAGGAAGTTCATTAACATATAAATAGCTTTACTAACACCTAGCTACTACTGAGAACATTTATCTAACTCTGAGACCGTAGTTAGGAATGAACTTCATTTCATAATGATAATATAATTCCTACACCAGGGTGTATTCAGTATGAATGTGACCTTCGTGCATTAAGAAAGGTGTACCTTTGGTGAGGCTCACAGACCTCGAACCAAACTCAGAAAGCTAATGTGTGTGTGTGTGTGTGTGTGTGTTGTAGAAGATGCATGATGCCATGAAACGCAATGTTTAAAAACTTAGAGTTTGAGAAGTAATTCGTACATGCTTAATTTTATTGAAATTTTGATGGCTTATAATTAGCAACTATTTTGTAAACTTATTTTATTATAGGTTTCACAACATTATGTAATTGTAGTGTTTTGATTATTATTTTGATCAGCAGTAGCCTATATGGAATTTATTTGTTCTTATGTTTATATATACTCGTAAATTCTGACAATATGATTTTGAGGATGCACTGGGCTCTCGCATTAATCCATGAAAAACGCTGTCCTAAATGCTACAGCGAGTGATAATGCAACAGAGATGTGTGAAAAGCGTGCGAAATTGAGTTTTACATGCATCCAGCGATAGGATGTATGCATTGAAAAGTTTGTCAAAGAATGTTTATCACAACATACAGTATAGTTATACACGTGGAAAAATTTAGGGTAAAACAGAAAGAGTCACGAAAACAGTCTGTTAAATTATCATTCATGTATTAGCATTATAAAAACTACATGGTTCTACGAGCATGAAGTATGTGAACTTTTATTTGGGGGCTCCTGCTTGTTCATGTAGTTTAGACCTCTACAAAATGTCATCTGTTTGTAGGGGTGATCTCTGCTGTACGGTTTTTGGATGTTTAGGCTAGAATGATCCCCCTTTATTCTCAAATATACATTGTAAAAGAGTATGAAGCCATCATCCTACCAGAAACTCTAGTAGATGTATAACTCATAAATTCGTAAGTGGGTCTTGACGGGGAGATTCTCAAATCGTTCCATTTCCGTCTACATTTTTCATTTTATTTATCTAATTATTTATTTTTTCCCAGCGTCGTATAATTGCTTGATAAGGCTCATACTAAGTTGTTACACGCTCATATGTGTGTATTCAAATTTTAACATTTTATATATATATATAATTAGTGATGTAGCGGATGTCATTTTTTTCACATCCGCGGATGCGGATGCGGATGAGGATGTTTGATTTCAACATCCGCGGATGCGGATGCGGATGTCTACATTTTCGTTATTTTTTAGGATATATTCGAGATTTGTTGTGTTTAACGTATATAATAAGTTATTATATAGAGAGAGCTGTAGCTATAATGTAGTATAATTGATTAATTGTACAATAATTGCTGTACTTTTCCCTGAACATATAAAATAATAGCAAGCATCTAACTAATATAGAAATCAATTAGTGAATTCGTCTGCAAATAAATTCGTTATATTTTGTTGAGTTTCAGCCACAATTAGAAACCATAATTGTGTTACCCGACCTCTTTCCCCAACCTCCACCCTTATAGAAAGAGATCTTTAATTAGCTTGATAACTATTTATATTAAGTTTAAAGTTTTATTAGGCATATTTATAAATGAGTAATTAAAATAAAGTAAACTAAGATGTTCATCGTTTAATATTCAAACTTAATTATAGGAAGGTTATGCTTAAGGAACATTAATTTTTCTGCCTTTTCTGCTGCCAGTCTGTTTCTCTTTTCATCATATATTAATCCAGCACTGCTAAATAATCTCTCGCTTGGTACGCTTGTTGGAGGACGTGCTAAATGTTTCCTTGCAAGTTTACTCAAGTATGGATAGATATTCTGCGTATTTTTCCACCAACTAATAGGATTGTCACATGCAGCCAGGCGTTTTTCTTGGTGATAGCTCTCGATCATTTTTACTACATCTTTTGACATCGCGTAGGTCTCGTCATCGCTGCTTGACTCAAGAAACTGAGAGAGAGATTCTGTGATAGATTTGCTTGTTGAAGGTGTTGGTTCTGTCACTGAAACTTTTATTCTTTTGGTGGGTGGCGAAGCGACAGATTCAAGAGATTGAAGCTCTTCAACTGCTTTGCCAAGTGATGATTTAACTCGTTCTAATGTACTAGGTGAAAATAACTTAGCTTTGTAACGTGGATCTAAGTAGGTTGCAAGAGAGTAACTTCATACAAGAACAGCCTCTCGCCTTGTCGCTTGCATCACTTTTGCGCACAATGAACTAGTTCTATTATTATAGTAGAATTTGATAATTTCCGCTTATTAATGACGTTTTATCTCAACGGTCCACATCCGCACGACATCCGCAGTCCAAAGTGCTGATGCAGATGCGGATGCGGATGCGAGACAGTGTGCGGATGTTCCGCGGATGCGGATGCGGATGCGGATGTGACCTACATCACTAATATATATATATAAATGAGTCGGGGAATCATGTGAAATCTTTATATATGGCTTTCTCCGTCCAACTGTTCCCAAAAAGTGCTGTACATAAACATAAAATTGAGATGTATAAACTTATAAAAATTTATTATTAGAAATTTATTTCAGCAAATATGAGAACATTGACGGCTGAATAATTGATTTAGAACATGATTGTAAAACTATATATATATATATATATATATATATATATATATATATCTTCGTAAGCTATGGGATTCATGATATAAAGACGTCTGACTGTGGCTCTACTTACATCCAACATTATTGTACTATTTCCTGTTAATTCCATTTCTATCCTTAGTATTTGAGCTGTCAAATGTAATCTAGCGTCTCTTCATATTATTAATATTTGTCACATGAACTATGGTCTTGCCACAATGTACAAATGCACATATTCATCACATCATAACATTGATCAACAAAGTTTTTCTCCATTTGCTAAATATGGGTGATTCTTATGTTCTTTTTACCCTGATTACAAAAATGAAAACACGTTTTTCTATTAACCACAGTTTTTGAGGGAAATGTAAATTAAAACCCTTTGAGATCGAGATGTCATTCCACAGTTTGCTTCATAATACGATATTTATTGTTAGTCATTTACTTTGTATAAAATCTTTATATTATGCATATTTTATATTTACATGTTTATATATAATATGCATATAATTATTTAAGTATACATCTTAATATATATATATATATATATATATATATATATATATAGATATAGAGAGAGAGAGAGAGAGAGAGAGAGAGAGAGAGAGAGAGAGTGGGGGGAACGAGCTTAACCTTCGTGAAATGATGAATCATCGAACGGAACACTAAAAATTTGGGATGGTGTATATATATATGTGTGTGTGAGTGTGCGTTTGAAACCCAGCTTAAGACTCGGTTCCAAACTAAAAATTTGCATATTACATTATTTTGATCGCTAGTTGACAACTAGCTAGCTAATTTTTAGGTAATACAGATAGGTAATGAGTGATACAAAAGCATTGTGGTATTAACCAAATGGGTAAACTCGTATATTGTATATGCGGGCTCATTTCTGTTATTATGTAGATGTTAGAATGCTTTCGATGTAAAATAGTTTGGCGTGACTCCTGCTTCAGCGGATAGCTTAGGTGATTTACGATTGCAATGAAAGAGAGATGTGTAGAAGTGAGGATAAGTTTTAAACTACTGTTATCCCTGCTACTACTACTACTACTATTAATAATAATAATAATAATAATATAATATAATAATAATACAGTTTCCTCGTATACCCGACTTCTAGCTTGCAACAGAAAAATGGTGTACATTCTTTTGAAGAATGGGTAAAAATCAACAGACATAAGTAAGTACTGTATATATATATATATATATATATATATATATATATATATATCACAGAGAATATGTGGATTTAGAATAATGGAATTAGGACAGTTTTGAGAGAAGTTACGATTTCTTCCTCTTGTTGTATAAAGCATTCAGAATTTGAGAGTATTTAAGTTTCAGGTTTGCTAAAATAAACGAAAGCGACCGTGTAGTGAAAGATCCTTACTTGAATTATTGTTGAAGATGTGTTTTGAACTTCTTTGGTGGTATTGCCTCATGAAGGACTGGTGCTATATTTAGTCAACAATCTGCAACGATGCTAAATACTAGAGTTATGCCTTCTAAAGACCTTTCCACGTTTTCTATTAACTGGAAGTGGGAAATTTTTTTTTTTTGGAGAAACCTACTTATTTGGTTGTTGTCCAACAGATATCATTTTTATATCAGTAAATAAGGTTTGCTCAACTAAGCGCCTGTCAAGCATGGTGTGCCACAGTGCTGAGTCTGGGTCCTGTATTTTTATATATATCAAATGACCTTCCACGTTCATCAAATATACTGAACTTCATTGTTTGTTGATGATACAACTGTCTCTTTTTCTTGCAAAAATGTTAATACAGCTAAGAATATATCTCATTCAGAATTCATCAGTGTAATGAAATGGTTGACCACCAATAAACTCTTCCTAAATATTAGTAAAATAAAATTCAAATTTTACTAATAAAAGAAATGTATATCTTGTTGAACTTAATGTTAATGAAATCGCCATAAAGGCGTGTGCTGTAACAGAATTTTTGGTGTAATGCTAGATAAGTACAATGGAGTGATCATGTAAATGATATCGAGAAAATATTTCAAGGAGCGTTTCTATAATGTTAAATTTAGAAATGTAGTCCGTAAACAAGTTTTATTGACTCTTATCATACTCTTGTTCTTCCTTATATAACATTACTGCCCTTGTTTGGGGAAACTCCGCTAACAACGCCTTAAATGGTATCTTGTCATCCAAAAACGAGCAATAAGGTTATTATCTGTGCTGATTTCCTTGATCACTCTAGTGCTTTATTTAAAGAGTTAAACCTACTAAAGCTCAACGATATAACCAAACTGGCACATTTTATGTTATTTACAAGTGTAAGAACAAAATCATTAATTTGCAATGGTAAATAGATATTTTGTAACTCAACAAGAAATCCACTCGTTCAGACCAGAAATAGATCAATGCTTGTTATACCTCGGTTGTCTTCATCTCAAAAAACTACCCCTTTCATTGGATTGAAACTATGGAATGACTTGCATACCGATATAAAAAAATACTGTGAATGTAAATTTGTTTAAAACGAAGTTGAAACCCCGATTAATATTGGCATACTAACAACATCTAGGATTAATGTCCACTAATATTGTTTAATATTGTCCATTAATATTGTTTAACATTGTAATACATGTTTAAATATTAATAATACTTATTTATTTACTTATTTATTATTATAAATTATAACACCTAGCTGCTATTTTTAATAAGATCCCAAAACCTAAAACTTAAGGCCCAAATTAAATAAAATAAATAGTCGAGCTTCACAATTATTCATGTCATCGTAAATTAAAAAAATTATTTATTTTTATTATTAATAAAGGTTATTCGGTGCTGGTTAAGTATGCGGTTACCATCTGAGTTCTGGTTAAGTGTGCGGTCTACCATCTGAGTTCTGGTTAAGTGTGCGGTCTACCATCTGAGTTCTGGTTAAGTGTACGGTCATACATCATCTTAAATTACACTTTATAAATGTATTTAAGGAAAAGGAATTAAAATATAAGAAATTTAGTTCAAAAAAATATATTTAATTACAAAATTTTATTATTAAAAAGAAACCAAATAAACCTAACCAATAAACCAAACCTAAACCAATTATCAAGGGCGTACAGTGATCTATTAGTAAATAGTAAATACTATTCCAGAAAACAAACAATGTTTATAATTAATAATAGATCAACTGTACGCCCTTGAAATTGGTTAGGTTAAGTCGTGATATTTTCGTTAGTTTATATTCTGTCAAAACTCAGATGGTAGACCCCATACTTAACCAGCACCAAATAAACTAAGATATATTAAAGTTTATCGTAGCCTTCACGGTTGCCTTTTTGGTAGGTTGGTTGGTCGCAGCTTAATTGTGGTAGACTGCTCGAAGCTAGGTAGACCGCACACTTAACCAGCACCAGGTTATTCTATCTATCTATATCTAGAGGCTTTTATTGTGAAAGGAATTGATAGTGTTTAATTTAAATACTCTTAACCTGTGTACATATATATAATAATAACATTAAATCAATATTAGTAATAATGTTTAAGTGGATGTTTAGATGAGGATAACATATTTGCTTTTAGTTTTAAGGCCTCATCACACAGTTTGATGTAGCTTGTGAGATGAATGGTACGTTTACAGGTATATGGCAAAAAATACATACATTTTAACTGGCTTGAGCTATATGACAATGAATGAAGACGCATCGATGATTGAATTTGTGAAATGTAAATTACATGTATCTGCATGTTCATCCTAATCTTTTTAAAAAGTCTGATATATATATATATATATATATATATATATATATATATATATATAATATATATATATATGAAATTATTTCACGAAAGTGACACGTGTAAAATATTTATGATGAATAAAACCACGAAGGGAAAAGGAAACTATGGCACCACTTGTGAGCACCACTTTGGGTTCTTTTGCATTATCCTCCCAACACTAATTTTTTTATATAATGTTGGTTTGGTTTTGGTTATGGTACTTTATTTTCCTTCCATTATAAAAAAAATTGGTGCTGGTTAAGTGTGCGGTCTACCTACGATTGGTTAGGTTTAATCATGATATTTTCGTTAAAACTAACGAAAATATCATGACTAAACCTAACCAATCGTCAAGGGCGATTGACAATGGGATGTAAACAAACAATTAGTAAACAAGATAAGAAGCTATAATTAAAAGGTAGACCGCCGAATCGTAGGTAGACCGCACACTTAACCAGCACCAAAAAATTAGTGTTGGTATTAGGTTAGGTTAGGTTAGGTTTGGTTAGGTTAGGTTACGGTAAAAACAGCCCGCCGGGCGTTAGCCGTAGTTAGCCGGCTTCAAGTCAGGTTAGGTTAGGTTAGGTTAAGAATATTTATTCATATAACTAATGATGTAATTTCAGAATATTAAAAAAATTAGTGTTGGGAGGATAATGCAAAAGTACCCTTTGTGTTTCTTTTCCCTTCTTGGTTTTATTCATCATATATATGCATAATTCATTCGCTTCACGTGCTTAATTGTGAAATTTATATATATATATATATATATATATATATATATATATATATATATATATATATATACGATAACAAATGTTATTATTTAAGATGGTTATTGAGGGTAAATGAATATTTACGTTAGCTAAACAACATAATGTATCTTAATGGTTTTTATCATATGGACTATAGTCTACTAATAAGCCTTTTCAATTCATTTCACTTCGCTTCATTTCATATTAGTGTAGAATAAAAAATTTTAATTAGGAAAAGCAAAAGTTACCCCTATAATTGAAAGTAAAATATTTCATTTCAATTTATTTATTTTTTCTTTTACTTAATGTTATATAATACAAATATTAGTAAAGAAATTGTTTTTGATTTAAAACATGTTTATTCTGAGATTCTAATTTATGATGTATGCAATTTGTTAAAAATATGTATGTAGAATATTGTTTAAATATAATAACTTGTTTTGAATATTGGTCGGTATTCTCTTTAGGCTTATTAAATATTTTTTAGATGATTATTTTATATTGTTATTGTCAGAATGTTTGTACCCCTTGCAGCTAAAACTAGTGGGGACTGTTGACACGCCAGAACAGAAAGTACTTGAATGTATGAATGCTTTTGCATGTTTGTTCTTGTTTGTCTCATGAAAGAACTTTTTTGAAGGAGGAAGGCGATGATGAATCCTTTCTTAAATTTTTTTTGAAGGAAGGTAGACGAATTTTTTTTTTTTTTTTTAAAGAACCATGAAGGGCACTCATAAGGGACCGTCGTGAAGGACGGTGAGGGGAAATTTTCAAATTGATCCATTTTCTGTCTCCCTTTTTGCGGTTATACTACTTCCACATACTAAGGATATAAATATATACAATTGATTAGAAATAATACAGTAATGTCAAAGTTAAGTGGAGCTACAGACAGATGTTTTCGTACTATGTATTCCATAGCTTAGACCAGGGATTCCCAAATAGTCTGTACAGACCCCCAGGGGTCTGTAGGAAGCTTCCAGGGGGTCTCTAAGCTTTTGGAAAAATAGTAACATTAACTATATTAAAATAAATTTCCATTTCACACTAGACCAGTGCTCTTCAACCTGGGCGGTACCGCCCACTAGTGGGCGAAGGATCTCATTAATCTAAAGGTAATTGCAATTAATTTTATTGTTTTATGCAGGGTATATAACTTTTAGTTTGAGTTTTTGCATTTTTAATTTTGGTGGGCGATACGGAGATTCAAAAGTTACAAAAGTGGGCGGTAAGCATAAAAAGGTTGAAGAGCACTGCATTAGACATTCGGTAAGTGTTTATTAAACTGGTTTAATGAGCGTAGAATGTTTAATTTTACATTAATTTAAAAGCTATCTATGTTTATGAAATATACTATAGTTTGTAACTGAATTCATAATTTTTTTTGTGGGGGGTCTATGTCCGTACGGAATTAATATTTAGGGGTCCTTGGTGGTAAAAGTTTGGGAACCCCTGGCTTAGACGACAAACGGCAGGGCTCCTGGATAGCTTGGATAATCGAGTTGGATGAATTTTTAATTCTTTGCATTAGACTGTATTGAGCGCGGCTTGTTACCTCCGGGAAGCTCGGGACCTTTTTTATTATTCACCCACAGTTGCTATCTGTATATATTACTTAATATTTGATTCTTCATTCTTTAATATTTAATTACTCATTTTTGATCAGTTAATTATTCATTATTCATCATTATTCATTAATCATCTATTAATTATTCATTTTTATATACTTGAACCTGACCCAAAGGGAAATCTGGAGCTAATTTCAGTATAAAACCTTGTTTATAAAAAAAAATTGTCATTTATCACCTTTTTACCATCTAAAAATTTCTATTAATTTTAAACTTTATTTTAATTTTTATTCTTTATTTAATTTATTTTCTAAATTAACCTTCCTCTCTTCCCCTCTTCCTGCGCCCTCCCCCTTCTCTATTGAATTTGTGATGAACTTTTAATAAAAAAGTTGATAATAAAAATCAAAATACTTAACAAAAATCAGAAGGTTTAACATTTATAGACGCCGTTTATTACTTTGTTGTTCCCGCCAAATGAGTCAGGCGAGATACGAACGTTAATTTATTTGAGCGGACGTGTGTCAACGCCGCGCGTACCGTCACAAAAAAAGCACTTTATATATATATATTAGTGGCTTAATATATTTAGCCTTTTATAGCATCACTGATATTCGTCACTCGGGAAATTTTTGAGAATGTGTGGCGATATACACTAGAGATGTAAAGTCTGAGGCCCGCGTTAACACCTTAAGCCAGAATTAAGAATGTAAGTCTACGAGAACTGGGGCACAACACGAAACGGAAAGGACTCGGGGTGAGATGTGGAAAAGTAGTAAAATATGTGACCAAGAAAGGACCCACCCACCCCTCCCCGAGTCGAAAGAACAATATCCAGTTCTAACCCTCCGCCTCGGACCCCACTATTCTTAGTTGTTTGGAGGTTACTGATTATCATTCCTTACGTTTAAATTATAAATTATCCAGTCTTACAAATGTAGGTTCGTCACCATAACAAAATGTAACAAGGAATACAATTTATTAATAAACCTTAGCGTTCTCTGCGGGTAATTTATTGGCTGGTTTCAAAATTTCATCGTGGCCTGCAGACGTATATATGTATATATAAACTGAAGTAAAGCGTGCGGCTCCAAGGAGGATTCATTCTCGTGTCGCAAGGCAACGTCCTCTAAGCCATCCAGGATGTCAATCATTTCCTTTGAAGTTTAGATTTTTAGCAAAACTCGTTTCATCTTAAGCTTTTTAGAAAAAGTACTGGATTTCCTTGCGACGCGAGGACGAACTCTTCTTGAGTCTGCACGCTTTACTTTAGTATATGTATTAAAATCAGCCTTAAATAAACTTTATCCTTAAATAAACCTTTAAACTCTCCATAAGAAACATCCACTTACAACCAAACAGTTTAAAATAGTAGATCCAACAAACCGCCACTTAAAGATTGTAGTAACCCTTATGAATTGCGCAATTGATCTTAGCTTTACTTATTCAATGTCAAATGCCTATGAACGTCGACAGAAAAATAGTAACATTTTATTGACCCACTCTATATATCCATGGTTCACTCCTGAAAGGGTCTCTCTCTCTCTCTCTCTCTCTCTCTCTCTGCCATCACAATTTCTTTTTTCTCTTCTTTCTCTTGGGTGGCTGGATGCACGTGACGAGTGAGGACATGGTGTGAAAAATCTGATTTCCGCTCTTAATTCCTGTTTCCACCCCTTTCCTGTAGAAGCATTTCATCACTTTACGGGATTGATGGTTTTGCACATACATGAGTGTAGACATGGAGAGTTTACCCTTTACCTCCCTCTTAATCCTTTTGGGGCTAGCCTGAAGTGGGTCATGGGGTCTTTGTTGGACCAACACCTCGGTTTGTAGAACTGTAAATATTTTGTATAAAATCAAAACCATATGTTCAAGGTTTTGTGACGATACCAAGTAGCTGATGTGCGATCGGGACAAGTACGAGTATATTATTGGTTAGTTTATACAGTGGTGCTATTTAGTGTACAATCTCTATGTGTATATAGCGTAATTGTACAGCTAGCTTATATATTCTCCTCTTTCCTGTAAAATTTCCTTGGCTACTTTTTCACGGTCAAGGTATGTTTTCAACATTTTTTCCGCACCCGCCTCTGGCCTGAAGGAGCGAAGGGTGGGGAGAGAGCCTTTTGTTTTTTCATTCATTTTTCTACTACTGCTAGAAAGATTAAAAATGAACCAGTTTAATAACAGGAACTTCCCCGAATGGACCAAAAGGTCTTTGAAGCTTTTTCTCGTCCTTCTCTCTCTCTCTCTCTCTCTCTTTATTTGTTTATCACTGTCTACACACAGAGGAAATACTTCAATTTTTTTCTCCAACAAAATTTTAGCAGATGTAACACCAGTCACAGTGTATAAAAGAATTAAAATAACAAGTCTTTCAAACTATATTTATCATTTATTTCTAAAAAATAAAGAGAATATTTTTAATAATATATTGAAACAAAGAAATTAAAATACAATTGAAAAACTATTAAATATTTTAAATAATTCAGTATATAATAATAATAATAATAATAATAAATTGTAAAAAAATATTAATTAACATTTAAAAATAATTACTTTTCATTATAAAAAACTTAAAATTTTCTATTTTTATAACGACAAAACAGAGAACAGCATTTTAACACATATCTTATAATCAACACATCAAATGGATAAGACCTTTTCTGGACAGCTATTTTTCAATCTTTGCGATTGTAACCAAGGTAACCAAGGTGTGTGAATTTTAGCCAAACTAATTGCTTGTTTTAATATGTAACGAGAATAACGATCTAGTAACACGTTTCTGGTACAATTTGTGACTGAATTGTGAAATAAGCGTATTTGGATACTGGACCAGTCTTAGGATTTCAGGTTGCATTACTAATATACAATTTATTATAATATATATATATATATATATATATATATATATATATATATATATATATATATACATATGCTAATCATCTTAAATGTGTGCACTGCAAACTTTATTGTAACTTTACAGTGCCTACTTTTAAGTTGATCATTTTCTATACATACAATGTTGGCATAGCATAACATGAAACTGGATGTGTCAAGTACATATGAGGCGTCGTGAGTACGAGGGGCGACGGGCGACGGGCGAACTCGCTACATTGGCAAATTTGCGACTGTTCCACGAATGAATAGTTCAACCTTCACCCCATCTACAGACACTTGGTATAACCAAATACCTTCCTCGTACGCTCTAAATGTAGTTATTTTCAATGCGTATTATTTGCGCTATATACCCTTCGTACACACAACAGTCACAAAGTTTAAACGCGTTTATCTCAAAACTGGTTTGGCGAGTTCACCCTCGTACTCGCAACGCCTCATATATATATATATATACAGTATATATATATATACAGTATATATATATATATATATATATATATATATATATATATATTATATATAATATATATATATATATATATATATATATATATGTTATCTGTGTGTGTGTGTAGTTGTTGTTTGAAATCTGTAATTCAGCCTCATTAACAGCGGTTATAATCGAACATAAATGAAAATAAATAATAAATGAATTAATCAGATTTTGGAATTTGTCAAAAGAGTTTTCCTTTTAAATAAAAACAACTAAAACCAAACTTGAAATAAATATGCAACTGAAATGCGATGGTTTTATTCATGAGAGAAAGTTTATACCCACACGACCAACAAGACACGCATTCATCGACATATGACCCATAATGGGCACGGTTAGATAAGGTAAAGTTAAATTTTAGGTTGGGTTAAGTTTTAGATTATTTTATGTCAGACTGGAGCAAGGTAGCTGAATGGGGATCGGGTTAATGTGTTGCAACTGTGTGGTTAAAATTCTCTCTCTCTCTTTCGTCATTCGTAATATATATACACAGGGTGTCTCGTAAGTTCGGTCTCCTAGGAAAATTATTTTAAATTCAATTTACAAAGTAATAAATTAGGCCTAAAACAAATGTCCAAATGGAATAACATAACACGCAATAGCTAATATGGAAGTAAATTACACTCGTGAAGAAAAGAAGTCGGATAACTCACTTCCATATTAGCCATTGCATGTTATTCTACCTGCAACAGAATAAAATAGGTCCCAAAACAAGACAGCAATTTCAATATGCGTTTTAGTTTTAATGTATTACTTGGCAAATTTAATTTAAAATAAATTTTCTTTCGAGACCGGACTTATGGGACACCCTTTATATATATATATATATATATATATATATATATATATATATATATATATATATATATATGTGTGTGTATATATATACACTAGCAAACGGATAGGCTTCCTTACATCCTTTTTACAGTTAAAGGAACGGATATACATTACTGAATCGTTATAACGGAAGAAATTTCAAGAATAATTCCTTGGTTTCAGCATGTCTTATACAATCCAGAAAATGAAACTAGGTTTTGTGTGTACAATTATTTCTTGTGGTAATAAAATGTATATAAATTTTGTTCAAATTTTACTGTCATTTGATATCAGACTTCGTATAATAAGTTTCATTCGACCACAAATACGAACCAGATTTTATCCTAATTCAACAGAAACCAATGTCCACGTGTCAGGATTAAAAGGCGCCAAGTCGACACAAATATACGCATAAACTTGACGCTTTTTAACCCTGATACGCGGATGTACCACTAAACGTTGAACCTAAAAATGTGAATCCATAATAAAATTAATGTCGTAATGTCTCGTCAAAGAAGAAGAATAAAAAAGTGATATGCCATAATTTGTCATCTTATTATAAACAGCAAAATTATTCAAGTAGCTACATATGTTTATCCACACAATATTTTACGTTACATTTGATGATGATTATATATATATATATATATATATATATATATATATATATATATATATAACAGCGAAACACAGAAATTTACACAAAATATTCCTTTAAAATAATTATTAACACAAAATTTAATGTTATATATTTTCACATATAACATTACCTAATACCTAATACCGAAATACCTAATTTCGGATGTCTAACTACTAATATTAAGCTCAGTTTTGAATCAAAGACCTCGTAAATGACACAAAACATGAAAACAAATTATAACATTTAACACTGGTTGCTATGGCAACACCTTCTCAACTCTCGTTCAACATAACTATTCTGATTGTCTTTGAAATTTATTTCTTCTTTGAACTGAGTTGTTGACACATTGTTAAACGTAATATCCCTGGATTATTATTCTTATTATTATTATTAATAATTATTATTATTAATAATTTAACCTAAGTCGTGCACAAAACAACCAATGCGAACAAACTTCACAAAAACCAAGTGGCCGAACTCCATTTTATTGAAAAGTAAAAGAACCGAACTGCTTTGAACCAATGAAAGAGTCTTTAAGGCGTAATGGATGGATGGCATTGCAAACTGCTTTAAATTATATTGTGTTTACAGCTGAAAGCACTTTCAATATATATATATATATATACATATATATACACTAAAATCACAAAATAACACGTGATCTTATTAATAAGCAAACAACCACAGGGAAAAGGAAACACAAAGTCCGAGCGCTTTCGTGATATATTCACATTATCAAGGAGGAACAGAAAATATTTTCTGTTCCTCCTTGATAATGTGAATATATCACGAAAGCGCTCGGACTTTGTGTTTCCTTTTCCCTGTGGTTGTTTGCTTATATATATATATATATATATCTAAATTAAGGCTTTCACATCATTCTTTATTGTAACCTTACCTTTCTGTATCTATTAAATAACACTCTCTCTTTTTGCCTCTCTTACACACACACACACAAACACATTAATTTTTGAGAGGAATTTCTTCTTTGTAACCGAATAAAACTATTTTGAAGCATTTGAAGACTACGAAGGCTACAAAACTTTATTTGTCAAAAACAATTATTAACAAACTTCTCTTTAGGAACTAAATTACGATTATTTCTTATTCATTGATCAATTTCATTCCTTCTCTTATCTCGGATCAAAATAATGAAATTGATGTTCACATTGATCGGACAATTAATTTTGGTCCGGCATTGAAATCATGAATGTGCGTCGGATTCTCTGAAAGTTTGGACGTTTTGGCATTCGGTTTGTGGCAGTGTGGCACTCATTGAGAGACGATGCGTCTTTCCATTTTTATTTACTTCTATCTCCGATCTTTATTGAAGTGTAATTAAGGAATCCTTAAAGACGCTGCTATATTATTATTATCCCCTTCTACATTCTTCACTCCTAAGGAAAGTGAGTGATGAAGTCAGTTGTTTCATCATATTATTATTATTATTATTATTACGAAGTTGAATAAATTCGGATTCGAATCAGGAATTTTTTGAGATGTGAATATTTTATCCAGAAACAGATCCGGAATCGAATTTGAGTTTTGATTGAAATTTAAATCAAAAAAGATTTTCAGGATGGAATCAAAAAAGTATATAATTATTTCTAAGGCATCACAGAAGGATCGGAATTACCCACCTACCCACAAACACAAACACACCAACACACACACACACACACACACATATATATATATTATATATATATATATGTCAGATGTGTGTATGGTGTGTGTGTGTGTTTTGAGTATACTACTGTACATATGCATCTTAATATATGCATGTATGATGAATAAAACCACGAAGGAAAGGAAACACAAAATGGTGCTCAAGCGCTTTCGTCTAATGACATCCTCATGGTTTTATTCATCATAAATATTTTTCACGTGTTACTTTCGTGAAATAATTTTCATAAATATGCATGTATATATAAGACTAATATTATAAAATATATTATCAACATTATACCTTTCATATTTAATGCAGTTTTCATTAGCAGCAGTAAAGAAGATCCAAATTTGATGGAAAAGAGGAGGAAAGTATGGCGAGGAAAGTACAAAAGGGAAGTACAGTGAAAACTACAAAATTATTCGTATGCGCATCTATTACAATTTACTTTTTTAAAATATACAGCACTTAAGTGTATGTAAGTTAAGTGCAAAGTACTTTAAATAGCAGCACTAGGAAGAGCGGCGCGTAGAAAATAAAAGCGATTGCTTGCAACAATCAAATTACCTGACAACGAATCGATTCGGTTAATTCAACCATTTGAATTTGTTTCTGGAAAATTAACCAGTATTAACGCAATTATTGCAAGGGAAATTAACCAACTGGGATTGGTTGTCAAATAGATAACCATTTATTTTCTCTGCGCAATGTAAGTAATATTTAACATTAACACAACGAACCTTAATGTACTGGAACGATATTACGATTTTTTGAAAGCAGTTTCCTGCGAGAACAACTGAACCAGAAGCGAAAAACAATAAACAAAATATATATTAAATTCCTGAGTGCAATGGAAGGACGAATATATATATATATATATATATATATATATATATATATATATATAATATATATATATATATATATATATTATATATCGCAAAATGTATATGCTGTACAATAGCTTACTATGAGAACGATAGTTTTTTGCCCATGCTACCTAGAGGGTCGATGTTGTTGGGTGTGTATGTACCTTTGGCATCGCTACCGGGTGAAATGCATTCGCAGTGTAATTAGCAGATCATTCAATGCTGCTTGAGGTCCCGTGGATGGTGTTTCGTTTTGGCTGCTTTATCGCTTTTTTGTCATTAATGAACCCATTTATTTTTGTACCTGTTTTTCGCTGCAGGAGTAACTATTGGGCCTAAAACTTGACCTCAGAAGGGAAAATATGTATCCTAACTCTGGGCAAAGAGGGTCTAACCACAACCCAAATCCAAGAATGTCGTCTTAAAGCCAACCATTCATCGGTGGTTCAACCGTGCCATAGTCAAAATATCATATAATCATACAGATCACGCATTTTTTGTTTAGGGCTAGCTAGTCTGACTAATTCTCAGCAAAAAAGGAAAAAAATTCAACGCCAAGTTATTTCCCCATTCATTCTCCAATTCTCCAACCCCCAAGTCGATGTGACGTCAGAGATGCCAGTTACGAATTTTTCTTTACTTCTAAGGGTTCTAACACACTTATTATTAAAAAAGTGTAGCAGCACAAAAATCATCATTTATAATGTTTTAACAAAATATAAATAATTAAACGATCAGGAATTTCAAATCAACATATATCAAGACGTGATTACTGGCTTCAGTGGCTTGTAAACAAACCCCAATAGCTTTGATTAGCCATTTCTCACGTACTGCATATGAGTGTACATTAACAATATCGAAATTTTAAATTATTTTATCTTATCTTATCTTTTATGAATGAAAATTATTGAAAAATATATCACTGCAAAATACCTACTGAGACTGTGGGATAACATTTTAATAAGAAAATAAAAAATAAACTGTCAGCTATCTTGCACAATGTTCATAAGTCTAGGCCAAATATTGCACATTGAATTTTACATATTGTACGTGTTAGACTATACATACTATCTTGACTATGATCGTACCTATGCCTACCGATCGTGGCTATGATCCTAAAGGACTTGCCTACCAACACCACACCGTCTCGAAAAAAGTGCTCTGATAACCTAATTTAATCGGTCCATTTTGTAGAAAAAATACAAAACAGACTGATTAGGTGTTGGTAACCAAGTCCTTTGCACGGTTGAGCCACCGAGAAGTGGTTGGCTTTGAGAAACCAGTACGTTCTAGGACTGAATGGGCTGATGATAATCACACTGCTAACGCATTTCACCCGGTAGCGATGCTAAATGAAACGATACAGACCCACCAACATCGACCCTCGTGTGCAAAAGTGTAAAGAATCTATCGTTCCCATATTAAATCATTGTACAGCATATCGGAACGATACTTTTTGAGCACTTTATATTATATATATATATATATATATATATATATATATATATATATATATATATATATATATATATAATAATATATATATATGGGGTTGTCCACTACAAGTAACTCAAATTGTTTTTCGCGTTTTTCCTCTTCCCACCGTCCCATTATGTTCCAATGTCTCAAAAAATAATTCAAACCCAAATTAAAGAGTATTGCTTATTATTTAGAGGTCGCGAAATGAAACAGAAGATTTCAACATATGCAGGGCGTTATGTACCCGTACCTTTCAAAAGTGGGAAGATAGGATTTTTGCATCTGAAAAATTAGGAAAAATTTGAATACAATTTTAAAAATAGAAGCAAAATATGGATATTTTTAGCAAAGGTGACTTCCCAACCATGGGCATAGATCCTGGGGAGGGGTGGAATGTAACCCCCCCCCCCTACAATTCGGTTGCGGGAGGGATTTCCTCTGTAATCCAATATAATCCTATGTAATTTTCCTATATAATCCCCCAACCAAATTGTAAGGGGGGATACATCCCCCCATCCTCCCCGCAGGATCTACGCCCATGTTCCCAACTGACAGAATACGAAAAATATATAGAGTATATCTGTATAATATTTCAGTTCATTTCGGGACCAGTTATCATTTTTCAACTGAAATAATTTTTTACATGGGATGATATCTACGACATAGAGACAGAATGAGACGGTGGGAATGAAGAATTTAAAAACTTTTTTACCAATATATATATATATATATATATATATATATATATATATATATATTTAAATACTTCATAAATGAGCAATTTAATTCGCATGATATGATACAGAGGGGACAAGAGGAGTAAGTTACTAAGCCAATCGTGATCGAAGGAAGTTCAGCTGGTAAGAGTCAAACACACTTGGAGAAGTTTTCATTCGGAAATTTAGAGTGGTGTTGAGGTCCATCAGTCTGTATATCTGGCGCCTCCAGTTAAGAAGTGTACAACAGTACAAGCGTCGTTCCCTCCCAAAAGAGAATTGAAAAGCGGTTTTATTAATGCACAACACAAGTTTAACAGTTACGACAATAGGGAATTCACATGTATTTGTAGTATAGGAAGTTTATATATATATATATATAATATATATATATATATATATTTTATGAAATTTTGGTACTTTCCTGTTATCCCGGACCCCAGACATTTTTTTCAATGTTAAGTAACTAACCTAACCTAACTTAAAGGTTAGGTTAGGTTAGATTTGGTTAGTTACTTAATATTAAAAAAAAAAGTCTGGGGTCCGGGATAACAGGAAAGTACCAAAATTTTTGTTGAGGTTAAGCCATAGCAGCCTGTATCTATGTAAACAAGTATTTTAAACTAAATCGGAGAGTGCAAGAGAGTTAAACTGGAAAACGACTTTGGGAAAGTTAAGAGGTAAAACTGTCGAAGAATGAATGAGTGAAGATGAATGAAGAAACTAACTACATAAAATAGAGTACCATAATCACTCCCTCAGTGAGACCTTGCATGAAAGGCAAGGCCAAGAGGCCTCTTTCTTTTTTTCCTGCGAGGGAGAATAATGAAGCCATAAACGAGACAGTATCGGAGACTACCGCGGAAATGGAAGAGAGACTAATAGCAAAGCTGGTGCGGAAATATTATGAAAAAAGTTGTCCGAAGAGGAAGGTCGAGACCAAACACATGATTTGCCAAATACTAAATCTGAGGTGTTTTGAGTTTATCTGAAGAAGAACGGTTCTGATTCCGTTAAATAGACAAGGACGAGATGAAGGGGCTTCAGTACTGTGATGACAGTAGACGAAAGACAATGAAAAGCCCATCCATGTGATAAGATATTCAGAAAAGGAGAAAACCGTAAGAGTAGATGACTCCCTCCCAGAGTGTCCAGATCAGTTACAGTAAGTCGTAAATATGAAACCCGACTAAAAAGGACCAAATACGAGGTGTAACGAAAGTCGGGCCCATATTTTGGTTTACGCTAAATGTTTTATTGCTCTTATATTTTTATGTACTTGTGAGAAGATTAGGATACGTGTGACTACACACCACAACAAAATTAATGTGTGTGAAGAGCTTCATGAACTGCAGTTTGGACATTTACTGACTGATATATAGTTGCTCTTTTTCAGAAAGGGGCTGCCAGACAACAATTGTCTGAGGAGAATATTGAATATAAGATGGGAGGATATGGTGACAAACCAGAGAGTGAGGGAAATGGCTGGAGTGGAACGGAATATAGTGGAGAGAGTGCACGATGCACAGAGGAGATGGTACGGGCATGTTGAGAGGATGGAGACGGAGAGATGGCCAAGATTGACGCTGCATGGACGAGCACACGGAAACCGCCCGAGAGGACGACCGAGACGGACATGGCTGCGGGGGTTCGGCGAGGCTAATGAAGGTTTAATGACCAGAGAGCTGGTGGATCTGGCGATGGATCGAGACGAGTGGAGGCAATACCGACATATCAGATGGGACCCTACCTGAAACCTCAGAAGGGACATAAGTCAAGTAAGTCTATATATATATATATATATATATATATATATATATATATATATATGTGTGTGTGTGTGTGTGTGTGTATATATATACACACACAGTATATAGTCTTAAGTGTAGAGTAGCGTAAAGGTTTTATAAAAATATACCAAAAATTCTAAACTTTTCTCCAAAGGCATGTTTTGGCACGTTACAATATATTAAAACTGTTTTAATGCTAAACAGCCTTACAGTATAACATACACACACACATTTAGTATAAATATATATATATATATATATAAGTACATACAGTAAAAACACTGCCTATTCTAATGTTAATTTCTCATTACTCAGGTATGGAGTGCTGCCCCTTTTTGGCCCTTTGGCGTTTGGCCCCTTTTTGGTGGCTTTGGCCTTTTTTGATGCTCAATCTGGCCCCATGAGATAAAAACAGTTTGGCAACCCTGATGTAGCGCATGTAAATAAAATGGCTTCATAACTTGACCTCGTAAAACTTTACTCTAATGGAAAGGTTTGAAACGATACTAATACACATTTGAAGCAATATATATATATATATATATATATATATATATATATATATATATATATATATATATATATATATATATATATACACCAGAGATAATTAATTACTCGTGGCGTTGTTTCAAATTTAAGTGTTGTCTGTTCCCTTTATTTGCTTAAATGCTAACATCGAAACATTATTACTATTATTATTATTATATTATTATACAAATTAAAACAATTAAACATGACATCATACAGTAATACAGAGTGTCCACAAGGTCTTGTCACCTCAGTAAAATACTAACTAATTTTCGTTTTACTTTCAGACCCATTTGAAATACGTGATAGCAGCAACTATGCGATTGAACAACGCATATTGGCTAGTACTTGGGACCACGAGCGACTACGTAATGGCAAAACCATTGAAAATATGCGTGCAAACTTCCAGGACTGATTGAATCGTGCAGCTCCTTTTTGGAGGAGCTGCACCATTCAATCGGTCCTCGAAGTCTGCCGTGAGCGTTCTACATTTGCTAAACATGTTTTAAACATGTCTACATGTAGAATATTGAAAGAAGAATCTTTAACACTTCTTTACTATCATCTATTCGCAAATAGAGCTAAGCTAAGCTTTTTCAATACTTAGGTTACAAAAAATAGGAATACATTTAGTACATATCGGATTATTCATTACTCCACATTCAAAATTAAAAATTACATCATATTTTCAGACTTAACATCATATCTTTTTTGAAAAATAATTCTTTTTTGAAATTAAAATTTAACATCATATTTTCAGACTTAACATCATATTATCTTTTTAGAAAAATAATTCTTTTTTTTAAATTAAAATTTAACATTATATTTTCAGACTTAACATCATATCTTTTTTGAAAAATAATTCTTTTTTGAAATTAAAATTTAACATCATATTTTCAGACTTAACATCATATCTTTTTTGAAAAATAATTCTTTTATAAAAATACATTTTTTTATAAAATATATAACATCCAACTTTCAGAAATTTGTTTAACAACTTAGTTTCAACAATCAATTAGGTTAACTGGTAATTTCTTATAATGTTAATTGTATAATTTGATTTTATGGTTAAATGCCCAATGAAAATATTTTTTTAAATGACGTAACCTAACGAGTGACGATTAAATCTATAATTTTTGTAGTACTGTTAACATATAAAAAGAAAGGTTAATGACTAAGCATTATTTTAGGGGTATGTCAAATCATATTTGTCAAATCATCACTTTGTCCGAGTAGCGAGATAAAGAGTTAAAAATCTAACGAAAAAATTTAATAAATACGTACACGTAAGACTAACTACAGACACTTACAAAAACATATTTCGATCCCATACACTTCACTAACGAGAATTCACCTTCAGTATATGAGGGGGGAAAAATTACTATGAACATTTAGTAGCTGCAATCTTCATGTCATGAAATGTAAAATAAAATTGATGTTAATAAGTTCTAAGATTGTTCTGTGTATGGCAGCAGTGTTACTTCAGTGTCAAAAACTAGGACACCGACAGATGTCCAGGAATGTGGTATGATAATACGACCATGAGGTCATGTGATAGCTCCGCTGAAGTTTGGAGCTCAGTGGCTGGACGACTCTTTTCAATTGGGAAAGAGCGAAGAAAGTCTTTTAGGGAGCCATCAGCATTGGTACTTGGTTCCAGTGAGTGATGTGTATCTGAGGAAGAAAGTGACACTTTATTGGTAATGCATACCCCTTACTCATATTAGGGCTATAAGCCTTCCAGTACTTAGAAGCAGAAATTTAAAAACTGGACATAAAAACCAATCTGAATGAATGCAACGCACCATCGATTCCAATAGATGAGGTACAAAGTACCACACCTGTCTTACAGCGCAGTGTATCCGGACTGTTGAAACCGATGGTACCTAACTATAACCTAAACGTTTTTATTTCAAGAAACACCAGTGGTATGCCAAAAACTCTTCGTAAGTGGTTTTAAATCTATGCAGAATCACTGTTTCCATGTTTGTATAAGCATTAAAAAAATTTCAAAGCCTCGCAGAGAGCGAGTCAATCAAATATTTCCTGTTTTCTCCTCGTATTTAATCGCTCTCTTAACAGTCACAAGCAACAGAAGAAGGTGAGGAAGGGAAAAGTAAATGATTTTGTGTCCTATTTTTACAGATTCAAACAGATCAATCGCAGATTTTGTTTTGTGTCGGGTGCTTTTATATATATATATTTATTTATTTATTTAATTATATGCGTAACCACTAACCAACCTGATTCCTACCGGATGCACATGGAAAACTTTTTTCAAATGTTTTCAAGTTACATAAAAAGAATCAAAGATCAAAACTATTTAAAAGGGAGTATTGCATACAACTCGAATTTTGGGGTAAAATGCAACGACGAAGGAATGGATGGGGAGGCAACCCTCGAACAAGGAAAAATTATTCAAAACAAATCGTTTATAATTATCCGGAAGACGAACTCTAATAAAAAGTATGAGAGAGAGAGAGAGAGAGAGAGAGAGAGAGAGAGAGAGAGAGAGAGAGAGAGAGAGAGTTACAAGTTACAAGGAAAATAAGTACCTCAAAAGGCCTTGCGGCCCATACCGAGGAGGTACCAATGGCAACGGGTGCCAGGGAAAATTTTGTCTTTCAACTATCCTAGCAGTAGTAGAAAACTGGATAGAAAAGTAGAAGGCTCTCTCCCCACCCTCCGCTCCCTCCCTGCCAGAGGCAGGTACGGAAAAAGGTTGAAGAAAATACCTTGACCCTGGAAAAGTAGCCAAGGAAATTTTACAGGAAAGTGGAGAATATATAAATAGCTCTATATTTAGCTTGCTCACAGAGACCGAGCAAGTGACCTCCTGCAGAGTTTTCTGAGGTTTTAATCTTAAACTATGAGTGTGTTCAGTACTTTGTCTAGCCTATTTTTAAACAGATTTACACTTTGACTGGAAACAACCCCTGAGGGAAGTTGGTTCCAGATATTAACTATTTTATAGGAAAAGAAATTTCCGCAGACTGAGGTCCTAAATGTCTTTACACACTCAAATAGTGTGCAAGATTTCGTCTAACCTTTTCTTGAACTGATCCACAGAGGAACTGTTCACAACTTCCGAAGGTAACCTGTTCCATGTGTCACAGATCTTATACGTAACGTAATTCCCACACACACTAGTCCTAAACCGTTTCAAATCCAACTTCCAACCATTGTTGCGAGTTGGGTTATCATTTAAACTAAACATACTTCTAAAATCGACATCGTTGAACCCTCGTAAGAGCTTGAAAACCTCGATCAGTTGACCGCGCAGCCTCCGAGTTTCAAGCGAAAACAAGTTCAGGGCGCGTAACCGTCGATTGTAGCCCATATGCCTAACGGAAGGGATCAACTTTGTGGCCCTCGCCTGCACTCGCTCCAGCCTCTCAATATCTTTCCTGAGGGTGGGCGACCAGAACTGCACAGCATACTCCAGGTACGGCCGAACAAGGGAATTGTACAGTGAGAGCACAATCACCTTGTTCCGAAACTGAAATTGCCTCCTGATATAACCCAATAGTTTCTGGGCTTTCTTTTCCACCTCTACACACTGTTTCGTAAACTTAAGGTCGCTGCTAATTAGCACACCCAAGTCCTTTTCTAAATCAGTCACCTCGATATTACTGCCCACATCGAGTAGTCCGACTTGGGATTGGCGTAGCCAATGTGCATCACTTTGCATTTACCCAAGTTAACGGCATTTGCCATTTTTCGGACCATTCTCCTATCCTACCTAGGTCCGCACGCAGTTCCTCGATCGCTTCGGGCGTCCCAACATTGGCCCCAAGCTTGGTGTCATCAGCGAATTTGGCGATCCGACTGACGCCACCGTCGATATCATTTATGTAAATGGTAAACAACAGTGGCCCCAAAACGGAACCCTGAGGAACCCCACTAGTGACCGAGGCCCAAACCGAACTAGCCCCTTTAATTACCACCCTCTGAGAGAGGAGAGAGAGGAGAGAGAGAGAGAGGAGAGAGAGAGAGAGAGAGAGAGATTTTTTAATGATGAGACCAACTACTTTTCATTGGAAAGAAATAAATGGCAAAAACAAAAAGTGAAAAAGATACAAAACAGTAAAACAAAGTACCATTTTAAAATAGCTAAAAATACTTATTGTAACAAGACGCTTTCGGATCTAAAAATGTATCCCATAACACTGAAAATGTCACTACTCACAACACCGAAGCTAAATATAAATTACCACAGAACATAAGTTAAGAGGTATACTTCAAAAAAAAAAATATTGAAAAACAATTAAGAATAAATGAGCAAAAAATACAAATGGAATTTACTTGAAATACAGTTAAAATAGGTCATAAAAGAGGTAAAAATATCGTTATTTTGTCCTGAAATTATATGCAAACTTGTTTTAAATGCAAGTAAAAACTAATAAATTGTCCTTAATTTAAATTTTATATATAAAATTGATGGCTGCCAAGATTGATGGCTGCAAAGAACTCAACTACTGGGAAAGACTACGTAAACTAAATCTGTACTCACTGGAAAGAAGAAGAGAGAGGTACATCATAATCTACATATGGAAAATGATCGAAAAACTGGTACCAAACCTAAAACTAACCCAATTACCATTCAAACAACACTGGAAAATAGGAAAGGCAGAATGTGTAGTGTTCCCAAATTAAAAGCACGACAAGGGACCTCCTCAACCCTGAAGGAAAATAGCTTGGTTGTCAGGGGGCCAAGACTTTTCAACCAGCTTCCTAAGGACCTCAGAAACGTAACGGGGGTCAAAGTTGAAGTCTTCAAGAAAAGACTGGATGCCTGGCTCAGGACAGTACCAGATGAGCCGGGCGTGCCTGGCTATGTACGGTGGAGAGCGCAAGAAAGTAACTCGCTCCGCCACCAGGCCAGACCTAGAGGCGGGGCCACCAGCTTGACCTCCGTGTGAAGAGAGACCAACACACGAAACAACATAAGGTAAGGTAAGGTATGAGGCGTCGCGAGTACGAGGGGCAACTCGCCAAACCAGTTTTGAGATAAACACGTTTAAACTTTGTGACTATTGTGTACGAGGGGCACATAGTGCAAATACACGCATTGAAAATAATTACGAGTACATTTTAAGCGTACGAGGAGGTTGCGGTATTTGGCTATACCAAGTTGTCTGTCGATGGGGGGGGGGGGGGTTGAACTATCCATTCAAGGAACAATTGCAAAATCGCCAATGTGCCGAGGTCGCCACTCGTACTCAAAAATATTTTTCTTCAGCCTAAGATTAAAAATTAATTAATTTTAAATCATGCTTTTTCTACACTGATCTTCGCCTCTCATTGGTTGACTCCCGTATTAAGTTTTGAAGCGTCTCGTAATGGTTTACTGAGCGCGAAAGCTATACGTTGGTATTTTGAAGGGAACATAACGAAACTTTATCAAATAAAATTAAAGAAATTCGATTGACTTTTTCCATCATTTTCAACCACGATATATTAAAAAACAAAACCCAACTTTTAATATGAATTTAGTATTGCGACTTGCAACGAAATTTCAAAGTGTTATTAAATTTCTTTTAATAAAAACTGTTCGCTCAATTATGTTGATAGTCATAAACATTCGTGGGCACGTAACTTGTATAAGGATACAGGAAATGGTACACAACAAATTCAATTCAAGATTAGAAACTTCACCAAAGCAATTTTTACCGAAATTATCGTTTCCCAACAGGGTGACGCGAAATTTCACGAACATGACAAAATAAGAATTTGAAACTTTAAAAGTTTATAAAACTATAAAAATTTCGGATCACCTGAAGATCAGGACCCTCAGCCTTCGTTAGTTAGCCTTATAAGGCTAACTAACGAAAATATTACGACTTAACCTAACCAATCGTTAGGTCAACTGTACGTCCTTGACGATTGGTTAGGTTAAGTCGTGATATTTTCGTTAGTTAGCCTTATAAGGCTGACTAAAGAAGGCTGCGGGCCCTGATCTTCAGGTGATCCGAAATTTCAAATGAAAAAACTTTTTCTTTGAAAAACCGAGAGAGTTACGAGTCTTTGACAAACTTTAAAGCCGTTTTCCTCAAAACTCTGTTTTGGCTCATTCGTCATTGTGCCGCGCGACGCCTTATATATATATATATATATATATATATATATATATATATATATATATATATATATATATATATATATATATTGGTCAGCATCGCTGACTACGAATCCACCATCTCCTAATATAAAGATCAGTATTTTAAATTGTATTTAAAAACCTCAGTATAAAACTATATTTATTTAAGAAGATACGTTGAAAACACGTTTCGTTTATAACCTAAGGTTATACTCGAGTCATTAAAAGATTAAAAAGTGACTGGCAAAACCCTAGATTACTAAGCTCACCATGCACGGGGGTTGATTCCACGGTTCCCCATCAATCTGCATGGGGAATGTCTTCCTCGACCTAATGTTGACGGAAGAGCACTGCGCCAGACGTCGAGCAGATGCTCTGAGCCCGGTTTTCACCTGGCCAAGGTGAATACAACTTTCGAAACCAATTACTTCGATGAGTTTATCTCCTATGTCTGTAAAGGTTAATAAGTGTTAATTAATTAAATTCAAGTTAAACAAAGCACATCCACTTACGCTTAACCTTGGAATACTTAGCGGTCGGTGTCCAATTGGACCCCACACGCAACAATAATTCGATTCGACTCTACAGTCTTTGGTTAACTCTACATAAAGATCTTTTTCAATAAAATGCAGACAACAACAACAACAACCTTAAAAGAATGACTGTTCAAAGACTTTTTTGCAACTTTCATTCGAAATTTTAGTAACTTTTTACGTCTTTTGTACGAACCGAATCACGACGAAGTTTGAAGGTGTTTTAAAACGAGAAAAAAATGATAAAAAGGGTCTACTTTAATAATTTGAATATGTATGAAAAAGGTCTATAATGAGTGATAAGCTTCAGCATATAAATAAGCACTAAGCAGTCAAGCCGCGCTTCAATAAAATTTGAAACAGTTTTTTCAAAATTCAGTGAACTGCAGTTAACTTTGAAACACTTTTTGCACATTTTTAGTTAAATTTACAAAATTAATACATTAAAACTAAAACAAATGTTCAAACTGATGTTTTCTTTTTGGACCTTTTTTTTTGTTGCGGATAATATAACACGCAATGGCTAATATGGAAGCGAGTTACATTCGTGAGGAAAAGGCCTCCGCGTCCGCCTTTTCCTCACGAGTGGAACTCACTTCCATATTAGCCATTGCGTTATTCTACCCGCACAAAAAAAGGGTCCCAAAAGATATTAATTTGAACATTTGTTTTAGTTTTAATGTATTAATTTTGTAAATTTAATTTAAAATAAGTTTTTGGTACTTTTCCGTTATACCCCCGCAATTTTAACAAACCCCCAATGTCAATCGCCCTTGATGATTGGTTAGGTTTAGTCGTGATATTTTCGTTAGTTTTAACGAAAATATCACGACTAAACCTAACCAATCGCCGAGGGTCCATTACCTTGGATGGCGGTGTTGAGATCAATGTTCTTAAAAGACGAGGTCGACGATTCTCCCTCTTCTTCAGTGTTCTTCTTTTTCACTTTTGTTTTCCCAACCCTCCCCCACATATTAGAACCCCCGTGGATGTACGGAATATTTAAAATAGCTATCCCCTGCAGAGCCGGGCCATTGGACAGTTCCAAAGAAATGCCGTCACACTTGAAATACAAAATTATTTTAATTTAAAATATTTTTTTCCCACTGAAACTAAACTGTTTTCAATGTGATAAAAATTGCCATTCATTCACGCCGTGTTTACAAATGTTTCACACTGTTACCGTGCACTCCTTGTCAGGCCTTCTTTAACTAAAAAATGTATTTGTATAAATGAAGGAACGTACGAATGAACTCCATATTCAGTCAACGTCAGTGAAAGTGGATCATAATTTTCAGATAGGGTTTGTACTAATTTAAGCTATTCCTCAGACTCGCACTTGAGAACGTTAAGATTCCCCAGAATCGTGTCGCGGTCGCTGCAGCGCGCGGGGCTCCCATTTTGTCAAGATAAAATTACACGCGACTTCAGTCGTCACGACCCACGTCGTCAGTCGTGAGTCACAAGACGATCCTGTGTGCGGCCAGCTTTAAGTCTCTTGCGACAACAAAGACATTTCATCGGCATCTCTTTTAATCTAACGTACCTGACTGAACCTATAATCAAATCTAATTCACTGCTCAAATGCCAAACATCACTCGTTGGATCCAACGAGTAAAGTTAAATTTATTTAAAACCGTTTTTAAGAGAGACAAATGGAAGCAGAATATAAAAGAAAGCAACTCTACTTTAATACAAGGTCATTGAAAGGTTACCCTAACCTAACTTTATCTTCAGTTAAAGACCACCTCTGTACTACTGAGGAAGGCTGTAGTCTGAGTCAAAGCACCCAGTTGTACTTTTTGTTAATAGCAAAATTTCTTCCCATTCCGATGGGAAGAAAATATAGTGTGGCTGTGTTGGCAATAGTGGCAACAATTTTACAGTTATAACTTATTGCATACGTTTTATAATGGCTTTTCAATCTGTTGCAAATAACACCGATCCTAGTTATACGTAAAATGCAGAGTAATGTCACTGAAACAAAGTAAACGTCTTACAAAGACGTTACTTTTATATAAAAACGAGGAAAAAAATAATGTAAAATGTGAAAAAGACATTAATAACAGTAGACAACAATTTTCAACTCTTTGTCTTTAAGTGACACAAAAAGAGTTTTTACTTACTTAATTTGGACATGCTTATTTTTATTGTAATGATGAAAATTTTCTATCACGTCTGCATTTTTAATCAGGACACTGACAAATTTTTCAGATATAAGCAGTCTTCTATAAACTTACGATTGATTTTATTTCTCATAAAATGGAACAAGAGTCTTTAGAATACTACAAAGCGGATTACATTTCAAAATATAATTGATCAATGATAAAAAGATCATGAAATAGTCAGTACAGACAGAGTTTAGTTAGATTTCTTAGCTGGAAAGTGTCGTGTGCTACGTGATTTCCTCTTGCACAGCAAAAATTACCTATTAATTTGATGAAGGGTCAAACTCAAAATCTACACGTGATAGAAGCTTTTTTCAGGCATTTTTGGAATCAACATAGTAGTATCAAAATTGGGTAAAGGCACGCATTTTTCTTTTTTTTTGTCAGTTAAAAATTATGTGTTGACTACTGTAATTTGCGAACGTGTCAAGAAAGAAACCAATTATGAATAAAAACCCAGCCATGGGTGCCTCAAATCGGGGTACTCATGCCGGTCCCAAGCCCGGATAAATGGGAAGGGTTGGCGTCAGGAAGGGCATCCGTCCGTAAAATCTTTGCCAAAACCTCATGGAATGACAGTCGATGAAGATAGAGCAAATAGAGTTAGTACGTACCCTGGAGGCGACGCGCAGACATATCTCCCTAACTCTGCGGAAAATGGAAGAGGGCTACTGTATCGTGAGCGGGTACAGCTAAAGAAGGGAGCTCAGGGGGAGACGGGAGTGAGATTTAGAACGCTGAATGTTGGTAGTATGACGGGACGCGCAAGAGAGGTGGTGGATCTGATGGAGAGGAGGGGATGCAGGTGTTGTGTGTTCAGGAGACTAGATGGAGAGGGAATAAAGCCAGGGAGATTGGTGCTGGCTATAAATTTTATTAAGTGTCACATCAGAGCAGGGAAGGAATGGTGTAGGGATTATTCTCTCGAAAGAAGTGAAGGAGAATGTTCTAGAGGTCAAACGAGTGAGTGATAGAGTGATCACAGTGAAAATTGAATGCAACGGAGATATGGTAAATATACTGAGTGTGTATGTACCGCAGGGAGGATGTGATGAGCAGGAAAAGGAGGATTTTTGGAACGGGGTTGACCAGGAAATGTGTGCTATGCCTGACCATGAGCGTGTAGTGATCGGAGGAGACTTCAGTGGCCATATTGGGAATGGCAACGATGGAGTAGGTAGAGTGCATGGTGGACAGGCAGTGGGTAGACGGAACCAGGATGGGGGAAGAATAATTGATTTTGCAATAGCATATGACATGGCAATTGCAAATACCTTCTTCGAAAAGAGACGGGAACATCTGATTACGTATAAGAGTGGCGGACGTGAATCCCAGATTGATTATATGCTGTATTCAAGATCTAAGTTGAAAGAAGTTGTGAATTGTAAGGTGATCCCGGGTGAAGAAGTAACACCACAACAATGTGTTGTGGTAATGGACCTTAGGGTAAATGGAACAAGAAAAGGTAGGCCAAATATTGTACCTAAAATCAGGTGGTGGAAATTGAAGGAATAAGAGTACAAGGAGGCTCTTAGATAGAGGGTAATGAGGGAATTAAGAACACAGGAATTGGACGACATTGATGACTGGTGGCGGGAAAATGCTAAGGTAATAAGAAAGAAGGAAGAGAGGTGCTGGGAGTGTCATTTGGGAACCGCCAGAAAGATAAAGAAACTTGGTGGTAGAGTGAAGAAATGCAGGATAAAGTGAGATAGAAGAAAAAAGCGTGGAAGACATGGGTCAACATAAGGGAAAACCAAGACAAAGAGAGGTATCGGAGAGCGAAGAAAGAAGCTAAGACTGCAGTGGCAAAGGCCAAAAGCGAAGCATACAGAGATGTATATGAGGAACTTGAAACAAGAGAAGGGCAAAAGAAAGTATTTAAAATAGCAAAGGCAAGAGATAAGGCAACTAAGGATATTACACATATAAGGCAAAAATAAAGGATGAGCATGGTGGAATGATCTCTAATATGCAGGATATTAAGGCACGGTGGAAGGTTTATTTTGAAAGGTTGTTGAATGAGGAAAGTTTTAGATTGATAAGGGAAGAAGGGTTACCAAACGAAGGAATGGTTATGTGTGTGGGAAGAGAAGAGGTGGGAAGAGCATTGGACACAATGAAAAATGGGAAGGCTACAGGGCCTGATGAGATACCAGTGGAAGTTTGGAAAAGTTTGTGGGTGGAAGGAGTAGATATCCTTAGCGATTTGATGCGCAAGATATATGACCAGGAGAGAGTGCCAGAAGAGTGGAGGAAAAGCATACTGGTCCCAATATTTAAAGGGAAGGGAGATGTTCAGGAATGCACAAATTATTGAGGGATTAAACTGATGTCGCACACAATGAAGGTCTGGGAACGGATTGTGGAGAGCAGGTTGAGGGAAGAAACAAGCATAGCGGAAGAGCAGTTTGGCTTCATGCCGGGAAGAGGGACAACGGATGCCATTTTTGCACTTAGACAGTTGATGGAAAGATATAGAGAGGGGCAGAGGGAGTTGCAGATAGTGTTCATAGATCTAGAGAAGGCGTATGACAGAGTACCGAGGCAAGAGGTGTGGAGGTGTTTAAGGGAAAAATTAGTGGCGGAGAAGTATCTGAGGTCGGTGCAGGATATGTACGAGGGGTCACGTACTCAAATACGATGTAGCGCAGGATTGACGGAAGGTTTCGAAGTGAAAGTTGGTGTCCATCAGGGATTGGCCCTAGCCCATACATCTTCGACATTGTTATGAATGTAATGACGGAGGAGGGGAGGGAGCAGGCGCCATGGTGTATGCTCTTTGCTGACGATGTGGTTTTGTGTACAGAGAGCAGAGAGGAGGTGGAGAGGAAGCTGGAAAGGTGGAGAGCAGCACTGGAAAACCGAGATTTGAAGATTTGTAGGGCGAAGACAGAGTACATGAAGTACAATGCGGGACAGGGGCAGAGAGATGAGGTGCGACTCCAAGATGAGGTGGTGAAGAAGGTGGAAAGTTTTAAATATTTGGGATCGTGGGTAGAAGATGGTGGAGAGCTGGTAAGGGAAGTGAATAATATAGTGCAATCAGGATGGAATAATTGGAGGAAGGTGTCTGGGGTACTATGTGATAAAAGAATATCAATGAAATTGAAAGGGAAGGTATTCAAGGCGGTAGTGAGGCCTGCAATGTTGTATGGTGCGGAAACGTGGCCTATGAGGAAGAATCTGGGGAAAAGGATGGATGTAGCAGAAATAAGGATGTTGAGATGGATGTGTGGGGTTACGAGAAGAGATAAAATTAGAAATCAATTTATTCGTGGAACGACGAAAGTAATAGAGGTGTCAAAGAAAGCTCAAGAGAGAAGGCTTAGATGGTTTGGACATGCCATGCGAAAAGAGGAGGAATATGTTGGGCGACGAGTTATGGAGATGGAACCACCTGGAACAAGGAGAAGGGAAGGCCGAGGATGAGAAGGAGAGTGTGTGTGGAAGGTGATATGAGGGAGCGAAATCTGGCGGCGGATGTGGTGTTGGACAGAAATGAGTGGCGAAGGCGGATTAGGAACAGCGACCCCACTTAGGCGTGGGAAAATGCTGCCGACAAAGAAGTTAATTCTGCGTTGACCACTGTAATTTGTGAACGTGTCAAGAAAGAATTATATATATATATATATATGATAAATACAAACCGTGCATGGAACAAGGAACTCTTCTAGGATAATTAAATCCACTATAGTCCGAATAAGTAATGGTAAATGACAAATACTATAGTTTTTCTTTTTCATGATGCTAGCCCGACGTGGGCAACGGGTCACTCGCAAAGAGGTCCCAAAAATATAGCTTCCCTCACCAGCTATCTGCAAAGCAGATAGGATCCAGCTTTGGGACAGGATCTAGGGTTTAAAGCAACCTAGCCCAGCTACATTTAGAACCTCAATATAAGCAAAAGACTCGCTGCCTTCACGTCAGATTGAATACGAGTGACCCGTTGCCCACGTCGGGCTAGCATCATGAAAAAGAAAAACTATAGTATTTGTCACTTACCATTACTTATTCGGACTATGGTGGATTTAATTATCCTAGAAGAGTTCCTTGTTCCATGCACGGTCTGTGTGTATCATAAAAAACCTCAGGGAACCATTCTGAGTTCATTCCCATATTGAAACGGACATGTTATGTGCCTTGAAAAGTGGACGCTCAATTCTGCCAGTTGAGGTTTAAGTTTTGGGTTTCGGCTAAAAATATAATGGTTACCCCTTTTTCTTTAATGTATTCAATCTGACGTGAAGGCAGCGAGTCTTTTGCTTATATTGAGGTTCTAAATGTAGCTGAGCTAGGTTGCTTTAAACCCTAGATCCTGTCCCAAAGCTGGATCCTATCTGCTTTGCAGATAGCTGATGAGGGAAGCTATATTTTTGGGACCTCTTTGCGAGTGACCCGTTGCCCAGGTCGAGCTAGCATCATGAAAAAGAAAAACTATAGTATTTGTCATTTACCATTACTTATTCGGACTATAGTGGATTTAATTATCCTAGAAGAGTTCCTTGTTCCATGCACGGTCTGTGTGTATCATGAAAAACCTCAGGGAACCATTCTGAATTCATTCCCATATATATATATACATATATATATATATATATATACACACACACACAAGTTATAATACTACTTCTTCACTGGTAAACTTTCTTCTTGAACACCCTGTTAATATTGCTCTCCACTATGTTTAATGTTAACTAAGGAAGAAACCTCTCTCTCTCTCTCTCTCTCTCTCTCTCTCTCTCTCTCTCTCTCTCTCTCTCACCATGATATCAATGTTTTCATGAAGGTTTTTACAGGAAGGGGTGATCATCTCTGCTGAGGCGAATTCGAAGTAATACATTCTGTTTTTTATTCGGCTGCTGAACTTTGTGGGCTTTTTGCCTCTTTCCATATGAAACTTTGCACATATAGACGCGTCCTGAAATTCAACAAAAAGAGGGTTAAAGAATGCATATATGTCACCTATTTTGATATATACGAGATATATTATTCATCAGAGTTTGGGGGTATGCAGTTTATCCTGTAGGTAACTAGACTACAGTGAACGCGGAGTTCAACTACCACTCTAACAATATCCCTCTTTCCACATTTCCTCGCCTTCCTCATCATCCCATTTCTCACATTCCAGAATCGGACCAGAAACAGCACTTTATAAAGAGCGCTTTCACAAAACTGTATATTGATAGAGTAATAATTACTAAAGCCTTCTTTCTGTGCCAAGTTCGTAGAGCAAAACATCTCAAGATGGCTATAAATAAACGAATCATTCGCTCATTTAATGCGTGTAAGATGTGTAAAACTACATAAGATCTTCACTGATTTGCTCAAGCAAAGATACATCAGTGATACAGCAGCGTGAATACTCGCGAATACTCGAGTATTCATAAAGAATTCGGCGAACCCTAATTTTATCATTAAAATTTTGCTAACCTTTTTCGTTTTAAGATCAAATATTAAATAATTTTTGTATAGTTTTAAGTTAGATTATGGTAGAATAGGATAGGTTAAATTAAGGTTATGATAGAATAAGTTGACCTAAAAATAAAGTTAACTCATGGTCTATTATGAAGTGTTTTAAGTTTTTAATTAAAGAAAGTTACGTTAAAGTTTTTAACTTTGTTTTACTCTTAACATAATCCATCATACTGTGTGTGTGTGTAATATATATATATATATATAATATATATATATATATACACACACACATATACTGACGGTGATAAGTGTGTATGCAGTAAATTTTCAAGGAACCCCGTTAACTATCATAGTTAAGTATATGTCCAATCTAAAGTTGAGTTTTTGCCCATGCACACATAAAATTAAACTCTCAATGACGCACATATGGGCCTATGTGCGTGCTTCAAACAATGCGTCTTACCACTCCGATACTGAAGTAGTTGTTGATGATATTGTTGGGAATTTTCCCGCCAGTGGAATCTTCCTCGCGAGTTTCGGACACTTGGATGTGCCACCGATCCATCTTTACGGGAGTTGCTTTCTCCATTTTCTGAAAAAAATAAAATAAATAAAATGAATGAATCAGAGTCGTTTCATCCGAAAGGACATTACTAAAAATGCTTTTGAGTCACGGAACGATTACAATATATGAAAATCGATTCAATGAAGGAATTTCTCTTTTTGTATTTTAAGAGCTAATCATCATATATTCAATAATCTGGGGTACGTATCAAGGTTTCCTGGGGGTACGGGAAGGAATGGAAAAAATTTATGCTATATATATATTTCTACATAATTCAAGTGACTATTATAAAAAATTTTGAAAACTTTCATTCCACTCATTGGCAGAAACTTCTAGAATTTTTATTTAACGATAGCCTCGCTGAATATTTCTGCTTCATAAACGTTATCAAAGCAGTAGTGTGAAGTGATTTTTTAAAAATAAATTGACTAAGGAATTTCGTGTCAAATATTGTTTTTTTTTCAATTTCATATTATACTAAAATTAGACTGGACAAATTTCAGTTTTTATTATGAACGCCACAAATGTAGAACTCATAAAAAAAATTGCATCTAGCATGTGTTAAAAATTGTTATAAAATATGTGACCTAAAAATGTAACTACTGCATTGTAATTTTAATTTTATTACAATTACAGTGAGTGGCCCTCGTAGAAAGTACAAGAATTATTAGAAATTTTTTTTTATTCCTATGGTTCCTGAATTATGGGCCACCCGTGTATATATATATACAAGGGTCACTCGATATATTTTGCCCCACTTTTTTTCTTTCCAAGTTTCCAGAAATTTTGTACACAAATAGTTACATACCTTTTTTGCCAATTTTTATTTTTCTACATAGTCTCCATCCTTTTCTACGGCTTTCCTCCACCTCGAAACACGGGCCTTTAGTCCTTGCTGGTGAAAGTCCGCTGGGTTCCGCTCGAGACACCTCTTAACCTTCTCAACAACCTCATCGTCACTCTGAAACTTTCTTCCACGAATAGCATCCTCCATTGGCCCAAACAAATGGAAGTCTGAAGCTGCCACACCCGGGCTGTATAGAGGGTGGGGTAACACAGTCAAGCGCATTTTTGTGATGGCCTCTCTTGTTTGCAAAATGTTCTGTGGTCTTGCGTTATCGTGCAAAAGAAGGACGTCTTCCAGTTTTCTCTCCGGTTGAACTCGCTTTAAACGTTTCTGGAGTCTCTGTAGGGTAGCAATATATGCCTCCGTGTTGATTGTTTATCCTTTCTTCATAATGTCCACCTGAATCATCCCTTTCATGTCCCAGAAGATGGTGGCCATAACCTTTCTTGCAGAGGGAGCCATTTTGAACTTTTTCTTGCGTGGGGAGTCTGCGTAATGCCACTCCATGGATTGGCGTTTTGTTTCAGGTTCAAAATGGTGTACCCAAGTCTTATCCCCATTCACAATTCATGAAAGGAAGTCATCCCCTTCTGTCTCGTATCGAACCAACGACTGAGAAGCATTTTTTTTTCTTTGGGCTTTGTGATCTTCAGTCAGTTGGCGAGGAACAAACCGTGAACACACTTTTGAGCATCCCAGTTGCTAAATTATCGTATTCACACTTCCTTCACTAATTTCTAGCTGCAGTGATAGCTCCTTGTATGTGACGCGCCGATTTGATCGAATGATGCTGTTAGCACGTTGCACAGTGTGAGATGCCACAGCCGATGCCGGGCGACCGCTGCGTGGCTCATCATCGAGGCTGGCTCTCCCTCTCTTCGATGATCTCACACGTTTAGACCAGCGTCCAACTGTGCTTCGATCAATAGCAGCATCCCCATAAACGTTTTGTAGACGTTTGAATATTTCCAACCGTTTCCTTCTCTGCGGTTAAACTCGATAACAGCTCTCTGTTTACGACGCACATCACTGTCAGACGCCATTTTCGAAACTGCGTTAACCAATGGTTTCATACAAGGGCGTTTAAAAATGGTTTTATACAAGGAGGGGAGGTTCAAAGTAGAAAAATCCGGTTATGTGAAGTGCAGAAAGTTCAAACTTACGGCCCAAAAGATATTTCAGCCCCATGGCCTATTATTTAGCTAAGAAAAAAGGGTGGGGCAAAATATATTGAGTGCCCCTAGTGTGTATATATATATATATATTATATATATATATATATATATATATATACAGGGGTTGGACAAAATAATATGAACACCTTGATAAATGGCGGTTTTTATTTTTAATATGGAGTTGGTCCTCCTTTAGCGGCAATAACAGCTGCAATGCGTCGGGGAATTGATTCATACAGCTTTTGGACAGTGGCTAGAGGAATCCTGAGCCATTCTTCGAGCAAACCCTGCTCCAGTTCCTCCAAAGACGCCGGCAGTGGGAATCGGCTTCTGACCTGCTGCTCCAACTGACACCACAGATGCTCGATAATGTTAAGATCCGGGGATTGTGGAGGCCAATCCAAGCGTTCTACTTCACTAACATGCTCTTCAAACCAGTTTTTAACGACCCCAGCGGTGTGGATTGGTGCATTATCATCCTGGAAGACGGCGCCGCCATTGGGAAACAGCGTTTGGACCATGGGATGGACCTGGTCAGCCAATATTAACAGATAGACCTGGGCGTTAACCCTACCATGCAGTACTACAGGTGGGCCAAGAGTATTCCACGATATTGCTGCCCAAACCATCACAGATCCGCCTCCATGCTTAACGGTTGGGGTCAGGCAGTCGGGGTCATAAGCATCTTTAGGCTGTCTCCAGACGTAAACTCGACCGGAACATGGAAATAGCGTAAAGGAGGATTCGTCGGAGTAGACTACATTCTTCCACCGGTCCATTGACCAATTCTTATGGTCATTACACCATTTTCTGCGCCGCTCAATGTTGATGTGCGAAAGGAAGGGTTTGGCAATTGCAGCCCTCCCATGGTATCCAGCTCCATGGAGCTCGCGAGGTACAGTTCTGGTCGATACCGGGCTTGCAAGATGCTGGTTAAGCTCTGCAGTCACTTTTGGAGCTGTGGTCTTATGGTTCTTTGTCACAATGCGCTTTAGCACCCGGCGGTCTCGATCACACAGCTTCTTCTTGCGTCCACTATTGCATTTGTCGGTGCTTGTCTTTCCATGGTTTTGGTATGCAGACATGACCATAGAGACAGTTCCTCTGGATACATTGAACATCTGAGCGGTTTTCGTCACCGATGCACCAGCCATCCGCGCTCCGACAATTTGCCCTCTTTGGAAGTCTGACAGGTCTTTCATAACTGCTAATTCATAATTCACTCAGATCTGTAAAAACAACGTGAGGGTTATAACATGACGTATACACTCTCTGTTACGCATTTAAATAGGTTTGCCAGTCATTTGACCGTTTACTTTGTGTCTGAGCAGTCCGTAAAGATAACCGGTGAAATCGGCGGGTGTTCATATTATTTTGCCTAACCCCTGTATATATATATATAGTCTTACAGTCTTACCTTAAGAATCTTGTGGAGAGACCTTCTTTCATATCCTCCTCCCATCGTAAACAGCGTGACAAATCATTCCCAGTTCCCAAAGGAATTAGACACACACTGGGAGCCATTACCCACTGAACTTTATCTGCAATACAAAAAATAAAACACTTAGTCAAAAATGGGCGCAGTTAGGTGAATATATAAAAGTTAAAAATGATGACATATTGTGAACTCGAATGAAGGCTTATAAATCATCTCCGTGTAAATCTTACGATTTTGGCATAATGAATGAATGAATGAATTTTCCAACATGACTGAAATATATATTAAGTGGAAATCGATGTGATTGGAATTCACTATAATGAATAATCGATGAAAGTCACGTAGCCTTATTGTATGAGGAAAAATCGTATAAGTCGTGTTACAGCATTAGGGTGTGTCAATTTGGGAGGTGAAAATTAATTTTTGCCAATTCTTTCACTGAGGGGTTTTAAAAATATGTTTTTGGTTGTGAAGAATTCAAATCTGCTATTATTTTTGTGATTGCTCAACACTTAGCTTGGTAAATCTACGTTTGATTAAAAAGCACATAAATTGCTCTCGGAAAACAACATTTATTAATTTTAGCTTCTCAAAATGTCAGGTAATGCTATAAAAATTTTAGTTTCTCTGCATAAAACATATCCTAGTAATCATAAAACATATCCTTGTAATCATAAAACAACATTAGAAAGTAATGACATCAGTAAAAAAAATATTTAAACAACAAGTTTCATCAAGCCTTGCTTTGATTCGTTCTGGACATCAGCCGCCGACTTGCTTCTTGGCCTCTGATATAGCCCTCACGTTTCTCATGTGTATACACCCTGCTTGCTGCCTCTGTGACTTGTTTCACACACCTCTCTATTGACTGAGTATGACAGGGCCACTGTGGAACTTGCATAGGCTTGTCAAAGAACTTCTTTACTTCCGCTGTAGTCAGTTTACATGTCAAAGGAGGTTCAAATACCCCCAGACCAGTCTGTCAGCTCCAACACGGAAGAAGCACTGGGGTTGATGGAAGGTGTCTTCCTGGGACGTACAGAAAGATCTCCAAGTGTGTCATCATCTCCACCCCTCATGTCAACAATCTTTTGGACACCAGCTCTCCTCTCCTCACTGTCATCTGAGCACAAGAGTGTCTGGATTATCATTTCGCTGAATGCATACCATGCTGAGCGCTTGATGGTTGGCAAAACAGCATCCACTACAGCCTTCTTTTGCAGCCTAATAGCCGCAGCCGAAACAAGATGTGGCGTGGGCCTTCCACCCAAGAGTGTTTTACTTTGATGTTGAACCAACAGGGGTAGTACACACCAACAATGTATTCCACTATCAGTCTTAAGTTGTTGAGGGTTTTGCCTTTAAGGCCATGTTTTGAAACCCATATGCGACAAAGCCTGTTTGCTGTTGTCAACCACCTTGAATGGCTCACTGGACCAATTTCAAGAAGGGCCAGATCTGTGGGAAGTTCTCCTGTCCTTATGGCCTGTGTGATCCTATACCCGTACGCTTGATCAGTAGAGAGATCCTTTACGACATTGTCACTCAGTGAAGTAAGAGGTTCTCCAATTGAGAGTTTGGTGAATGAAGGATCAATTTCAAGTTCGGTTGCAGTGTCTAGCATCTTGCCAATGTTACCTGTCCACTTGTTGTTAGACAAGGTCTTCCCATCCAGTGCTGTGATCAAGTGTCGCAGGGGTAACTCGTTAGTGTGGAGGGCACAAACCAACCAGATCAGCTTACGGCAAAGCTTGACCTCTACCCAATGCATGGAACCACCCTCCCAGCCAGTGTTAACATTTGTAGAATCACCTCCAATGGCCTGCAGGCTTTTATCATGCCCTTCTTCTTCATGAAATCTACAAGATTATCAGCAATAACTTCAGCAGGTTTTTTTCTCGTTGAGCCTTTCTCAGGAGTGAAGTGGTAGAGATATCTTCCACCTGGCTCACTGCACACAGAATAATGCTCTCCTTTGATGATGCTGGGGAACTGACGATCTGAATTGTCTGCTTTCAGCATAACTTTAGTTGTATCTTGACGGCCGTCAAAGAAGATGCAGTCAATTTCACCCTTCTTACAAAGATCATCAAATTCCTGATCCAGGGATCTCATAACTTTTTCTTGGGCCCTCTTGACTTTATTGTGATCAACTACAAGTCTCTTGTCTTCTTCAGTGATCAAGCCAGCATCCATAAAGGCAGCAGTGGTGATGGCAGCTGTGGCACGCAGGCCAACACCATATCTGATGCTATGCATAGCAACATTAGGTATTTCTAATGTGTTTGTACTCTGACTTTTTATTGGAAGTTAAAGACGTGCTTGGTATTTCTAATGTCACTTCATAACTTCCATCCTTTCCATCTTGAGCATCAGCTATTTGTTCTTCATTTTCATCATCAGAGAAAATTATTTCATTTGATGGCATTGAAACATCCTGCTTACTTGTCTGCTTATATTCAGCAAGCCTTCTTCTTTCGTCTTCTTGCCGCTTCTGCTTTTTGACTTGTCTGTTGTGCTCAGGTTGATCTGGCAAGCCAATCTGATGTGGTCCAATAGAACCAGACTTGTCTCTCTGACCTTTAATGAAAGCAAGTTCCTTCACAGGGATCTTCATCTCCCTAGGGCATGTACAGTTAATGTGAGTTTCGTTTTTGCAACCAGCATCTGCAAGGCAGCCAAATTCAGAGCAGAGAACAATTTTACACTTGCACTGAGGATGTCAAAAGCTTGTCAAGTTTTGCAATGAAAGCCTCTTTGACATGTAGCTTTCCTCTCCCAAGAGATATGTTTTTGGCCTGCTCCCAGCTCTCTTGGATCTTGTTTAAGATTGTGACTCGTGAATTTACAACGGGGCCTACAAAAGAACTGTTTGCTCGTTCCCACTTTTCAAGCACTTTAGGGTAAATGTCCTTTGCAAGACTGGCTGGTGGGTAGTTTCTCACATCCTCACCACTTTGTTCTCTTAGCAGTAGCCCATATTTCAGAACGTCTCGCAGAGTTGTGAGTTCAGAGGGCAACAACTCTCTACCAGTTCCAATTAGGTTGCTCATATGTGTCAATGTCCCCAGTCTTGTCCTCCTTTTAGAAGCCATTGTAGGTCAATTCCCACTGGTTAGGATGGTAGCACTGACGGACAAGTAATCTTCAGCACACTGATGAATATGTTTCAACCTGTGAAATAAGCAAAAACAGCAGTGCATTATATATACAGCATATATAATTATTAATATAATATTATTATATAATTCCACAAAAAAGTCAAAAAAGTCACTATTTTTTATGTAGCTTCTTACCAAGCAAAACTAAATTATATTAAATTAACAAAAATATCTTTAGAAATCCTAAGTCATGCTGCAACTTTTTAGCACCCCTCATATTTGGAATTTGAAAGTTGAAAAATTCGACACACCCTATTACAGCATCTGTATTGACTTACCCATGGCATCAAGTACCCAACCGACGGTACCGTCCCCTCCACAACAAGAATTGTTATGTTAGGAACTTCTTTAAACATTTGGAGGCCTGGCAGCGGGCCTTCTGTGTCCAAATTGAACACCTGACGAGGGTTCAGTAATACTGAAATGATAAAAACCTCAAATAAATATAATTACGAACACTTATACCGACATTATTCATAAAAAATTATTTCCATCAATCCATAATATATGATATATATATATATATATATTATATAATTATATATATATATTATATATATATAATTATATATATATATATATTATATAATTATATATATATATATATATATATAATTATATATATATATATATATATATAAATTTATATATATATATATATATATATATCATATATATGGATTGATGGAAATAATTTTTATGAATAATGTCGGTATAAGTGTTCGTAATTATATTTATTTGAGGTTTTTCATTTCAGTATTTACTGAACCCTCGTCAGGTGTTCAATTTGGACACAGAAGGCCCCTGCCAGGCCTCCAAATGTTAAAGAAGTTCCTAACATAACAATTCTTGTTTGTGGAGGGGACGGTACCGTCGGTTGGGTACTTGATGCCATGGGTAAGTCAATACATGATGCTGTAATAGGGTGTGTCGAATTTTCAACTTTCAATTCCAAATATGAGGGGTGCTAAAAAGTTGCAGCATGACTTTAGGATTTCTAAAGATATTTTGTTAATTTAATATAATTTAGTTTTGCTTGGTAAGAGCTACATAAAAATAGGGACTTTTTTGACTTTTTTGTGGAATTATATAATAATTATTATATTAATAATTATATATGCTGTATATATAAGCACTGCTGTTTTGCTTATTTCACAGGTTGAAACATATTCATCAGTGTGCTGAAGATTACTTGTCCGTCAGTGCTACCATCCTAACCAGTGGGAATTGACCTACAATGGCTTCTAAAAGGAGGACAAGACTGGGGACATTGACACATATGAGCAACCTAATTGGAACTGGTAGAGAGTTGTTGCCCTCTGAACTCACAACTCTGGGGAGACGTTCTGAAATATGGGCTACTGCTAAGAGAACACAATGGTGAGGATGTGAGAAACTACCCACCAGCCAGTCTTGCAAAGGACATTTACCCTAAAGTGCTTGAAAAGTGGGAACGAGCAAACAGTTCTTTTGTAGGCCCCGTTGTAAATTCACGAGTCCACATCTTAAACAAGATCCAAGAGAGCTGGGAGCAGGCCAAAACATATCTCTGGGAGAAGGAAAGCTACATGTCAAAGAGGCTTTCATTGCAAAACTTGACAAGCTTTTTGACATCCTCAGTTGCAAGTGTAAATTGTTTCTCTGCTCTGAATTTGGCTGCCTTGCGATGCTGGTTGCAAAACGAAACTCACATTAACTGTACATGCCTAGGGAGATGAAGATCCCTGTGAAGGAACTTGCTTTCATTAAAGGTCAGAGAGACAAGTCTGGTTCTATTGGACCACATCAGATTGGCTTGCCAGATCAACCTGAGCACAACAGACAAGTCAAAAAGCAAAGCGCAAGAAGACGAAAGAAGAAGGCTTGCTGAATATAAGCAGACAAGTAAGCAGGATGTTTCAATGCCATCAAATGAAATAATTTTCTCTGATGATGAAAATGAGGAACAAATAGCTGATGCTCAAGATGGAAAGGATGGAAGTTATGAAAGTGACATTAGAAATACCAAGCACGTCTTTAATTCTTCCAATAAAAAGTCAGAGTACAAACACATTAGAAATACCTAATGTTGCTAGCATAGCATCAGATATGGTGTTGGCCTGCGTGCCACAGCTGCCATCCCACTGCTGCCTTTATGGATGCTGGCTTGATCACTGAAGAAGACAAGAGACTTGTAGTTGATCACAATAAAGTCAAGAGGGCCAAGAAAAGTTATGAGATCCCTGGATCAGGAATTTGATGATCTTTGTAAGAAGGTGAAATGACTGCATCTTCTTTGACGGCCCGTCAAGATACAACTAAAGTTATGCTGAAAGCAGACAATTCAGATCGTCAGTTCCCAGCATCATCAAAGGAGAGCATTATCTGTGTGCAGTGAGCCAGGGAAGATATCTACCACTTCACTCCTGAGAAAGGCTCAACGAGAAAAAAACCTGCTGAAGTTATGCTGATAATCTGTAGATTTCATGAAGAAGAAGGGCATTGATAAAAGCCTGCAGGCCATTGGAGGTGATTCTACAAATGTTAACACTGGCTGGGAGGGTGGTTCCATGCATTGGGTAGAGGTCAAGCTTTGCCGTAAGCTGATCTGGTTGGTTTGTGCCCTCCACACTAACGAGTTACCCCTGCGACACTTGATCACAGCACTGGATGGGAAGACCTTGTCTAACACAAGTGGACAGGTACATTGGCAAGATGCTAGACACTGCAACCGAACTTGAAATTGATCCTTCATTCACCAAACTCTCAATTGGAGAACCTCTTACTTCACTGAGTGACAATGTCGTAAAGGATCTCTCTACTGATCAAGCGTACGGGTATAGGATCACACAGGCCATAAGGACAGGAGAACTTCCCACAGATCTGGCCCTTCTTGAAATTGGTCCAGTGAGCATTCAAGGTGGTTGACAACAGCAAACAGGCTTTGTCGCATATGGGTTTCCAAAACATGGCCTTAAAGGCAAAACCCTCAACAACTTAAGACTGATAGTGGAATACATTGTTGGTGTGTACTACCCCTGTTGGTTCACATCAAAGTAAAACCTCTGGGTGAAGGCCCACGCCACATCTTGTTTCGGCTGCGGCTAGTTAGGCTGCAAAGAAGGCTGTAGTGGATGCTGTTTTGCCAACCATCAAGCGCTCAGCATGGTATGCATTCAGCGAAATGATAATCCAGACACTCTTGTGCTCAGATGACAGTGAGGAGAGGAGAGCTGGTGTCCAAAAGATTGTTGACATGAGGGGTGGAGATGATGACACACTTGGAGATCTTTCTGTACGTCCCAGGAAGACACCTTCCATCAACCCAGTGCTTCTTCCGTGTTGGAGCTGACAGACTGGTCTGACGGGGTATTTGAACCTCCTTTGACATGTAAACTGACTACAGCGAAGTAAAGAAGTTCTTTGACAAGCCTATGCAAGTTCCACAGTGGCCCTGTCATACTCAGTCAATAGAGAGGTGTGTGAAACAAGTCACAGAGGCAGCAAGCAGGGTATACACATGAGAAACGTGAGGGCTATATCAGAGGCCAAGAAGCAAGTCGGCGGCTGATGTCCAAGAACGAATCAAAGCAAGGCTTGATGAAACTTGTTGTTTAAATATTTTTTTTACTGATGTCATTACTTTCTAATGTTGTTTTATGATTACAAGGATATGTTTTTTATGATTACTAGGATATGTTTTATGCAGAGAAACTAAAATTTTTATAGCATTACCTGACATTTTGAGAAGCTAAAATTAATAATGTTGTTTTCCGAGAGCAATTTATGTGCTTTTTAATCAAACGTAGATTTACCAAGCTAAGTGTTGAGCAATCACAAAATAATAGCAATTTGAATTCTTCACAACCAAAAACATATTTTTAAAACCCCTCAGTGAAAGAATTGGCAAAAATTAATTTTCACCTCCCAAATTGACACACCCTAATGCTGTAACACGACTTATACGATTTTTCCTCATACAATAAGGCTACGTGACTTTCATCGATTATTCATTATAGTGAATTCCAATCACATCGATTTCCACTTAATATATATTTCAGTCATGTTGGAAAATTCATTCATTCATTCATTATGCCAAAATCGTAAGATTTACACGGAGATGATTTATAAGCCTTCATTCGAGTTCACAATATGTCATCATTTTTAACTTTATATATTCACCTAACTGCGCCCATTTTTGACTAAGTGTTTTATTTTTGTATTGCAGATAAAGTTCAGTGGTAATGGCTCCCAGTGTGTGTCTAATTCCTTTGGGAACTGGGAATGATTTGTCACGCTGTTTACGATGGGAGGAGGATATGAAAGAAGGTCTCTCCACAAGATTCTTAAGGTAAGACTGTAAGACATATATATATATAATACAGGGGTTAGGCAAAATAATATGAACACCCGCCGATTTCACCGGTTATCTTTACGGACTGCTCAGACACAAAGTAAACGGTCAAATGACTGGCAAACCTATTTAAATGCGTAACAGAGAGTGTATACGTCATGTTATAACCCCTCACGTTGTTTTTACAGATCTGAGTGAATTATGAATTAGCAGTTATGAAAGACCTGTCAGACTTCCAAAGAGGGCAAATTGTCGGAGCGCGGATGGCTGGTGCATCGGTGACGAAAACCGCTCAGATGTTCAATGTATCCAGAGGAACTGTCTCTATGGTCATGTCTGCATACCAAAACCATGGAAAGACAAGCACCGACAAATGCAATAGTGGACGCAAGAAGAAGCTGTGTGATCGAGACCGCCGGTGCTAAAGCGCATTGTGACAAAGAACCATAAGACCACAGCTCCAAAAGTGACTGCAGAGCTTAACCAGCATCTTGCAAGCCCGGTATCGACCAGAACTGTACCTCGCGAGCTCCATGGAGCTGGATACCATGGGAGGGCTGCAATTGCCAAACCCTTCCTTTCGCACATCAACATTGAGCGGCGCAGAAAATGGTGTAATGACCATAAGATTGGTCAATGGACCGGTGGAAGAATGTAGTCTACTCCGACGAATCCTCCTTTACGCTATTTCCATGTTCCGGTCGAGTTTACGTCTGGAGACAGCCTAAAGATGCTTATGACCCCGACTGCCTGACCCAACCGTTAAGCATGGAGGCGGATCTGTGATGGTTGGGCAGCAATATCGTGGAATACTCTTGGCCCACCTGTAGTACTGCATGGTAGGGTTAACGCCCAGGTCTATCTGTTAATATTGGCTGACCAGGTCCATCCCATGGTCCAAACGCTGTTTCCCAATGGGCGGGCCGTCTTCCAGGATGATAATGCACCAATCCACACCGCTGGGGTCGTTAAAAACTGGTTTGAAGAGCATGTTAGTGAAGTAGAACGCTTGGATTGGCCTCCACAATCCCCGGATCTTAACATTATCGAGCATCTGTGGTGTCAGTTGGAGCAGCAGGTCAGAAGCCGATTCCCACTGCCGGCGTCTTTGGAGGAACTGAGCAGGGTTTGCTCGAAGAATGGCTCAGGATTCCTCTAGCCACTGTCCAAAAGCTGTATGAATCAATTCCCGACGCATTGCAGCTGTTATTGCCGCTAAAGGAGGACCAACTCCATATTAAAAATAAAAACCGCCATTTATCAAGGTGTTCATATTATTTTGTCCAACCCCTGTATATATATATATATATATATATATATATATATAGATATATATATATACACACTAGGGGCACTCAATATATTTTGCCCCACCCTTTTTTCTTAGCTAAATAATAGGCCATGGGCTGAAATATCTTTTGGGCCGTAAGTTTGAACTTTCTGCACTTCACATAACCGGATTTTCTACTTTGAACCTCCCTCCTTGTATAAAACCATTTTTAAACGCCCTTGTATGAAACCATTGGTTAACGCAGTTTCGAAAATGGCGTCTGACAGTGATGTGCGTCGTAAACAGAGAGCTGTTATCGAGTTCTTAACCGCAGAGAAGAAACGGTTGGAAATATTCAAACGTCTACAAAACGTTTATGGGGATGCTGCTATTGATCGAAGCACAGTTGGACGCTGGTCTAAACGTGTGAGATCATCGAAGAGAGGGAGAGCCAGCCTCGATGATGAGCCACGCAGCGGTCGCCCGGCATCGGCTTGTGCATCTCACACTGTGCAACGTGCTAACAGCATCATTCGATCAAATCGGCGCGTCACATACAAGGAGCTATCACTGCAGCTAGAAATTAGTGAAGGAAGTGTGAATACGATAATTTAGCAACTGGGATGCTCAAAAGTGTGTTCACGGTTTGTTCCTCGCCAACTGACTGAAGATCACAAAGCCCAAAGAAAAAAAAATGCTTCTCATCGTTGGTTCGATACGAGACAGAAGGGGATGACTTCCTTTCATGAATTGTGAATGGGGATAAGACTTGGGTACACCATTTGAACCTGAAACAAAACGCCATCCATGGAGTGGCATTACGCAGACTCCCCACGCAAGAAAAGTTCAAAATGGCTCCCTCTGCAAGAAAGGTTATGGCCACCATCTTCTGGGACATGAAAGGGATGATTCAGGTGGACATATGAAGAAAGGACAAACAATCAACACGGAGGCATATATTGCTACCTACAGAGACTCCAGAAACGTTTAAAGCGAGTTCAACCGGAGAGAAAACTGGAAGACGTCCTTCTTTTGCACGATAACGCAAGACCACAGAACATTTTGCAAACAAGAGAGGCCATCACAAAAATGCGCTTGACTGTGTTACCCCACCCTATACAGCCCGGGTGTGGCAGCTTCAGACTTCCATTTGTTTGGGCCAATGGAGGATGCTATTCGTGGAAGAAAGTTTCAGAGTGACGATGAGGTTGTTGAGGAGGTTAAGAGGTGTCTCGAGCGGAACCCAGCGGACTTTCACCAGCAAGGACTAAAGGCCCGTGTTTCGAGGTGGAGGAAAGCCGTAGAAAAGGATGGAGACTATGTAGAAAAATAAAAATTGGCAAAAAAGGTATGTAACTATTTGTGTACAAAATTTCTGGAAACTTGGAAAGAAAAAAAGTGGGCAAAATATATCGAGTGACCCTTGTATATATATATACACGGGTGGCCCATATTCAGGAACCATAGGAATAAAAAAAAATTTCTAATAATTCTTGTACTTTCTACGAGGGCCACTCACTGTAATTGTAATAAAATTAAAATTACAATGCAGTAGTTACATTTTTAGGTCACATATTTTATAACAATTTTTAACACATGCTAGATGCAATTTTTTTTATCAGTTCTACATTTGGCGTTCATAATAAAAACTGAAATTTGTCCAGTCTAATTTTAGTATAATATGAAATTGAAAAAAAAAACAATATTGACACCAAATTCCTTAGTCAATTTATTTTAAAAAATCACTTCACACTACTGCTTTGATAACGTTTATGAAGCAGAAATATTCAGCGAGGCTATCGTTAAATAAAAATTCTAGAAGTTTCTGGCAATGAGTGGAATGAAAGTTTTCAAATTTTTTATAATAGTCACTTGAATTATGTGAAATATATATATAGCATAAATTTTTTCCATTCCTTCCCGTACCCCAGGAAACCTTATACGTACCCCAGATTATTGAATATATGATGATTGGCTCTTAAAATACAAAAAGAGAAATTCCTTCATTGAATCGATTTTCATATATTGTAATCGTTCCGTGACTCAAAGCATTTTTAGTAATGTCCTTTCGGATGAAACGACTCTGATTCATTCATTTTATTTATTTTATTTTTTTCAGAAAATGGAGAAAGCAACTCCCGTAAAGATGGATCGGTGGCACATCCAAGTGTCCGAAACTCGCGAGGAAGATTCCACTGGCGGGAAAATTCCCAACAATATCATCAACAACTACTTCAGTATCGGAGTGGTAAGACGCATTGTTTGAAGCACGCACATAGGCCCATATGTGCGTCATTGAGAGTTTTAATTTTATGTGTGCATGGGCAAAAACTCAACTTTAGATTGGACATATACTTAACTATGATAGTTAACGGGGTTCCTTGAAAAATTTACTGCATACACACTTATCACCGTCAGATATGTGTGTGTGTGTAATATATTATAATATATATATATATCTATATATATATTACACACACACACAGTATGATGGATTATGTTAAGAGTAAACAAAGTTAAAAACTTTAACGTAACTTTCTTTAATTAAAAACTTAAAACACTTCATAATAGACCATGAGTTAACTTTATTTTTAGGTCAACTTATTCTATCATAACCTTAATTTAACCTATCCTATTCTACCATAATCTAACTTAAAACTATACAAAAATTATTTAATATTTGATCTTAAAACGAAAAAGGTTAGCAAAATTTTAATGATAAATTAGGGTTCGCCGAATTCTTTATGAATACTCGAGTATTCGCGAGTATTCACGCTGCTGTATCACTGATGTATCTTTGCTTGAGCAAATCAGTGAAGATCTTATGTAGTTTTACACATCTTACACGCATTAAATGAGCGAATGATTCGTTTATTTATAGCCATCTTGAGATGTTTTGCTCTACGAACTTGGCACAGAAAGAAGGCTTTAGTAATTATTACTCTATCAATATACAGTTTTGGTGAAAGCGCTCTTTATAAAGTGCTGTTTCTGTCCGATTCGGGAATGTGAGAAATGGGATGATGAGGAAGGCGATGGAAATGTGGAAAGAGGGATATTGTTAGAGTGGTAGTTGAACTCCGCGTTCACTGTAGTCTAGTTACCTACAGGATAAACTGCATACCTCCAAACTCTGATGAATAATATGATATATCTCGTATATATTAATTTTAGTTTTAAATAATTAAACTGTATCAAAATAGGTGACATATATGCATTCTTTAACCCTCTTTTTGTTGAATTTCAGACGCGTCTATATGTGCAAAGTTTCATATGGAAAGAGGCAAAAAGCCCACAAAGTTCAGCAGCCGAATAAAAAACAAAATGTATTACTTCGAATTCGCCTCAGCAGAGATGATCACCCCTTCCTGTAGAAACCTTCATGAAAACATTGATATCATGGTGAGAGAGAGAGAGAGAGAGAGAGAGAGAGAGAGAGGGAGAGAGAGAGAGAGAGAGTTTTCTTCCTTAGTTAACATTAAACATAGTGGAGAGCAATATTAACAGGGTGTTCAAGAAGAAAGTTTACCGTGAGAAGTAGTATTATAACTTGTGTGTGTGTGTATATATTATATATATATATATGTATATATATATATGGGAATGAATTCAGAATGGTTCCCTGAGGTTTTTCATGATACACACAGACCGTGCATGGAACAAGGAACTCTTCTAGGATAATTAAATCCACTATAGTCCGAATAAGTAATGGTAAATGACAAATACTATAGTTTTTCTTTTTCATGATGCTAGCCCGACCTGGGCAACGGGTCACTCGCAAAGAGGTCCCAAAAATATAGCTTCCCTCATCAGCTATCTGCAAAGCAGATAGGATCCAGCTTTGGGACAGGATCTAGGGTTTAAAGCAACCTAGCTCAGCTACATTTAGAACCTCAATATAAGCAAAAGACTCGCTGCCTTCACGTCAGATTGAATACATTAAAGAAAAAGGGTAACCATTATATTTTAGCCGAAACCCAAAACTTAAACCTCAACTGGCAGAATTGAGCGTCCACTTTTCAAGGCACATAACATGTCCGTTTCAATATGGGAATGAACTCAGAATGGTTCCCTGAGGTTTTTTATGATACACACAGACCGTGCATGGAACAAGGAACTCTTCTAGGATAATTAAATCCACCATAGTCCGAATAAGTAATGGTAAGTGACAAATACTATAGTTTTTCTTTTTCATGATGCTAGCCCGACGTGGGCAACGGGTCACTCGTATTCAATCTGACGTGAAGGCAGCGAGTCTTTTGCTTATATTGAGGTTCTAAATGTAGCTGGGCTAGGTTGCTTTAACCCTAGATCCTGTCCCAAAGCTGGATCCTATCTGCTTTGCAGATAGCTGGTGAGGGAAGCTATATTTTTGGGACCTCTTTGCGAGTGACCCGTTGCCCACGTCGGGCTAGCATCATGAAAAAGAAAACTATAGTATTTGTCATTTACCATTACTTATTCGGACTATAGTGGATTTAATTATCCTAGAAGAGTTCCTTGTTCCATGCACGGTTTGTATTTATCTATATATATATATATAATTCTTTCTTGACACGTTCACAAATTACAGTGGTCAACGCAGAATTAACTTCTTTGTCGGCAGCATTTTCCCACCCTAAGTGGGGTCGCTGTTCCTAATCCGCCTTCGCCACTCATTTCTGTCCAACACCACATCCGCCGCCAGATTTCGCTCCCTCATATCACCTTCCACACACTCTCCTTCTCATCCTCGGCTTCCCTTCTCCTTGTTCCAGGTGGTTCCATCTCCATAACTCGTCGCCCAACATATTCCTCCTCTTTTCGCATGGCATGTCCAAACCATCTAAGCCTTCTCTCTTGAGCTTTCTTTGACACCTCTATTACTTTCGTCGTTCCACGAATAAATTGATTTCTAATTTTATCTCTTCTCGTAACCCCACACATCCATCTCAACATCCTTATTTCTGCTACATCCATCCTTTTCCCCAGATTCTTCCTCATAGGCCACGTTTCCGCACCATACAACATTGCAGGCCTCACTACCGCCTTGAATACCTTCCCTTTCAATTTCATTGATATTCTTTTATCACATAGTACCCCAGACACCTTCCTCCAATTATTCCATCCTGATTGCACTATATTATTCACTTCCCTTACCAGCTCTCCACCATCTTCTACCCACGATCCAATATTTAAAACTTTCCACCTTCTTCACCACCTCATCTTGGAGTCGCACCTCATCTCTCTGCCCCTGTCCCGCATTGTACTTCATGTACTCTGTCTTCGCCCTACAAATCTTCAAATCTCGGTTTTCCAGTGCTGCTCTCCACCTTTCCAGCTTCCTCTCCACCTCCTCTCTGCTCTCTGTACACAAAACCACATCGTCAGCAAAGAGCATACACCATGGCGCCTGCTCCTCCCCTCCTCCGTCATTACATTCATAACAATGTCGAAGATGTATGGGCTAGGGCCAATCCCTGATGGACACCAACTTTCACTTCGAAACCTTCCGTCAATCCTGCGCTACATCGTATTTGAGTACGTGACCCCTCGTACATATCCTGCACCGACCTCAGATACTTCTCCGCCACTAATTTTTCCCTTAAACACCTCCACACCTCTTGCCTCGGTACTCTGTCATACGCCTTCTCTAGATCTATGAACACTATCTGCAACTCCCTCTGCCCTCTCTATATCTTTCCATCAACTGTCTAAATGCAAAAATGGCATCCTTGTCCCTCTTCCCGGCATGAAGCCAAACTGCTCTTCCGCTATGCTTGTTTCTTCCCTCAACCTGCTCTCCACAATCCGTTCCCAGACCTTCATTGTGTGCGACATCAGTTTAATCCCTCAATAATTTGTGCATTCCTGAACATCTCCCTTCCCTTTAAATATTGGGACCAGTATGCTTTTCCTCCACTCTTCTGGCACTCTCTCCTGGTCATATATCTTGCGCATCAAATCGCTAAGGATATCTACTCCTTCCACCCACAAACTTTTCCAAACTTCCTGGTATCTCATCAGGCCCTGTAGCCTTCCCATTTTTCATTGTGTCCATGCTCTTCCCACCTCTTCTCTTCCCACACACATAACCATTCCTTCGTTTGGTAAACCCTTCTTCCCTTTCAATCTAAAACTTTCCTCATTCAACAACCTTTCAAAATAAACCTTCCACCGTGCCTTAATATCCTGCATATTAGAGATCATTCCACCATGCTCATCCTTTATTTTTGCCTTATATGTGTAATATCCTTAGTTGCCTTATCTCTTGCCTTTGCTATTTTAAATACTTTCTTTTGCCCTTCTCTTGTTTCAAGTTCCTCATATACATCTCTGTATGCTTCGCTTTTGGCCTTTGCCACTGCAGTCTTAGCTTCTTTCTTCGCTCTCCGATACCTCTCTTTGTCTTGGTTTTCCCTTATTTTGACCCATGTCTTCCACGCTTTTTTCTTCTATCTCACTTTATCCTGCATTTCTTCACTCTACCACCAAGTTTCTTTATCTTTCTGGCGGTTCCCAAATGACACTCCCAGCACCTCTCTTCCTTCTTTCTTTATTACCTTAGCATTTTCCGCCACCAGTCATCAATGTCGTCCAATTCCTGTGTTCTTAATTCCCTCATTACCCTCTATCTAAGAGCCTCCTTGTACTCTTATTCCTTCAATTTCCACCACATTTTAGGTACAATATTTGGCCTACCTTTTCTTGTTCCATTTACCCTAAGGTCCATTACCACAACACATTGTTGTGGTGTTACTTCTTCACCCGGGATCACCTTACAATTCACAACTTCTTTCAACTTAGATTCTTGAATACAGCATATAATCAATCTGGGATTCACGTCCGCCACTCTTATACGTAATCAGATGTTCCCGTCTCTTTTCGAAGAAGGTATTTGCAATTGCCATGTCATATGCTATTGCAAATCAATTATTCTTCCCCCATCCTGGTTCCGTCTACCCACTGCCTGTCCACCATGCACTCTACTCTCCTCGTTGCCATTCCCAATATGGCCACTGAAGTCTCCTCCGATCACTACACGCTCATGGTCAGGCATAGCACAACATTTCCTGGTCAACCCCGTTCCAAAAATCCTCCTTTTCCTGCTCATCACATCCTCCCTGCGGTACATACACACTCAGTATATTTACCATATCTCCGTTGCATTCAATTTTCACTGTGATCACTCTATCACTCACTCGTTTGACCTCTAGAACATTCTCCTTCACTTCTTTCGAGAGAATAATCCCTACACCATTCCTTCCCTGCGCTGATGTGACACTTAATAAAATTTATAGCCAGCACCAATCTCCCTGGCTTTATTCCCTCTCCATCTAGTCTCCTGAACACACAACACCTGCATCCCCCTCCTCTCCATCAGATCCACCACCTCTCTTGCGCGTCCCGTCATACTACCAACATTCAGCGTTCTAAATCTCACTCCCGTCTCCCCCTGAGCTCCCTTCTTTAGCTGTACCCGCTCACGATACAGTAGCCCTCTTCCATTTTCCGCAGAGTTAGGGATATGTCTGCGCGTCGCCTCAGGGTACGTACTAACTCTATTTGCTCTATCTTCATCGACTGTCATTCCATGAGGTTTTGGCAAAGATTTTACGGACGGATGCCCTTCCTGACGCCAACCCTTCCCATTTATCCGGGCTTGGGACCGGCATGAGTACCCCGATTTGAGGCACCCATGGCTGGGTTTTTATTCATAATTGGTTTCTTTCTTGACACGTTCGCAAATTACAGTAGTCAACACATAATTTTTAACTGACAAAAAAAAAGAAAAATGCGTGCCTTTACCCAATTTTGATACTACTATGTTGATTCCAAAAATGCCTGAAAAAAGCTTCTATCACGTGTAGATTTTGAGTTTGACCCTTCATCAAATTAATAGGTAATTTTTGCTGTGCAAGAGGAAATCACGTAGCACACGACACTTTCCAGCTAAGAAATCTAACTAAACTCTGTCTGTACTGACTATTTCATGATCTTTTTATCATTGATCAATTATATTTTGAAATGTAATCCGCTTGTAGTATTCTAAAGACTCTTGTTCCATTTTATGAGAAATAAAATCAATCGTAAGTTTATAGAAGACTGCTTATATCTGAAAAATTGTCAGTGTCCTGATTAAAAATGCAGACGTGATAGAAAATTTTCATCATTACATAAAATAAGCATGTCCAATTAAGTAAGTAAAAACTCTTTTTGTGTCACTTAAAGACAAAGAGTTGAAAATTGTTGTCTACTGTTATTAATGTCTTTTTCACATTTTACATTATTTTTTTCCTCGTTTTATATAAAAGTAACGTCTTTGTAAGACGTTTACTTTGTTTCAGTGACATTACTCTGCATTTTACGTATAACTAGGATCGGTGTTATTTGCAACAGATTGAAAAGCCATTATAAAACGTATGCAATAAGTTATAACTGTAAAATTGTTGCCACTATTGCCAACACAGCCACACTATATTTTCTTCCCATCGGAATGGGAAGAAATTTTGCTATTAACAAAAAGTACAACTGGGTGCTTTGACTCAGACTACAGCCTTCCTCAGTAGTACAGAGGTGGTCTTTAACTGAAGATAAAGTTAGGTTAGGGTAACCTTTCAATGACCTTGTATTAAAGTAGAGTTGCTTTCTTTTATATTCTGCTTCCATTTGTCTCTCTAAAAACGGTTTTAAATAAATTTAACTTTACTCGGGATCCAACGAGTGATGTTTGGCATTTGAGCAGTGAATTAGATTTGATTATAGGTTCAGTCAGGTACGTTAGATTAAAAGATGCCGATGAAATGTCTTTGTTGTCGCAAGAGACTTAAAGCTGGCCGCACACAGGATCGTCTTGTGACTCACGACTGACGACGTGGGTCGTGACGACTGAAGTCGCGTGTAATTTTATCTTGACAAAATGGGAGCCCCGCGCGCTGCAGCGACCGCGACACGATTCTGGGGAATCTTAACGTTCTCAAGTGCGAGTCTGAGAATAGCTTAAATTAGTACAAACCCTATCTGAAAATTATGATCCACTTTCACTGACGTTGACTGAATAGGAGTTCATTCGTACGTTCCTTCATTTATACAAATACATTTTTTAGTTAAAGAAGGCCTGACAAGGAGTGCACGGTAACAGTGTGAAACATTTGTAAACACGGCGTGAATGAATGGCAATTTTTATCACATTGAAAACAGTTTAGTTTCAGTGGGAAAAAATATTTTAATTAAAATAATTTTGTATTTCAAGTGTGACGGCATTTCTTTGGAACTGTCCAATGGCCCGGCTCTGCAGGGGATAGCTATTTTAAATATTCCGTACATCCACGGGGGTTCTAATATGTGGGGGAGGGTTGGAAAACAAAAGTGAAAAAGAAGAACACTGAAGAAGAGGGAGAATCGTCGACCTCGTCTTTAAGAACATTGATCTCAACACCGCCATCCAAGGTAATGGACCCTCGGCGATTGGTTAGGTTTAGTCGTGATATTTTCGTTAAAACTAACGAAAATATCACGACTAAACCTAACCAATCATCAAGGGCGATTGACATTGGGGGTTTGTTAAAATTGCGGGGGTATAACGGAAAAGTACCAAAAACTTATTTTAAATTAAATTTACAAAATTAATACATTAAAACTAAAACAAATGTTCAAATTAATATCTTGTTTTGGGACCCTTTTTTTGTGCGGGTAGAATAACGCAATGGCTAATATGGAAGTGAGTTCCACTCGTGAGGAAAAGGCGGACGCGGAGGCCTTTTCCTCACGAATGTAACTCGCTTCCATATTAGCCATTGCGTGTTATATTATCCGCAACAAAAAAAAAAGGTCCAAAAAGAAAACATCAGTTTGAACATTTGTTTTAGTTTTAATGTATTAATTTTGTAAATTTAACTAAAAATGTGCAAAAAGTGTTTCAAAGTTAACTGCAGTTCACTGAATTTGAAAAAACTGTTTCAATTTTATTGAAGCGCGGCTTGACTGCTTAGTGCTTATTTATATGCTGAAGCTTATCACTCATTATAGACCTTTTTCATACATATTCAAATTATTAAAGTAGACCCTTTTTATCATTTTTTTCTCGTTTTAAAACACCTTCAAAACTTCGTCGTGATTCGGTTCGTACAAAAGACGTAAAAAGTTACTAAAATTTCGAATGAAAGTTGCAAAAAGTCTTTGAACAGTCATTCTTTTAAGGTTGTTGTTGTTGTTGTCTGCATTTTATTGAAAAAGATCTTTATGTAGAGTTAACCAAAGACTGTAGAGTCGAATCGAATTATTGTTGCGTGTGGGGTCCAATTGGACACCGACCGCTAAGTATTCCAAGGTTAAGCGTAAGTGGATGTGCTTTGTTTAACTTGAATTTAATTAATTAACACTTATTAACCTTTACAGACATAGGAGATAAACTCATCGAAGTAATTGGTTTCGAAAGTTGTATTCACCTTGGCCAGGTGAAAACGGGCTCAGAGCATCTGCTCGACGTCTGGCGCAGTGCTCTTCCGTCAACATTAGGTCGAGGAAGACATTCCCCATGCAGATTGATGGGGAACCGTGGAATCAACCCCCGTGCATGGTGAGCTTAGTAATCTAGGGTTTTGCCAGTCACTTTTTAATCTTTTAATGACTCGAGTATAACCTTAGGTTATAAACGAAACGTGTTTTCAACGTATCTTCTTAAATAAATATAGTTTTATACTGAGGTTTTTAAATACAATTTAAAATACTGATCTTTATATTAGGAGATGGGTGGATTCGTAGTCAGCGATGCTGACCAATATATATATATATATATATATATATATATATATATATATATATATATATATATATATATATATAATATAGGCGTCGCGCGGCACAATGACGAATGAGCCAAAACAGAGTTTTGAGGAAAACGGCTTTAAAGTTTGTCAAAGACTCGTAACTCTCTCGGTTTTTCAAAGAAAAAGTTTTTTCATTTGAAATTTCGGATCACCTGAAGATCAGGGCCCGCAGCCTTCTTTAGTCAGCCTTATAAGGCTAACTAACGAAATATCACGACTTAACCTAACCAATCGTCAAGGACGTACAGTTGACCTAACGATTGGTTAGGTTAAGTCGTAATATTTTCGTTAGTTAGCCTTATAAGGCTAACTAACGAAGGCTGGGGTCCTGATCTTCAGGTGATCCGAAATTTTTATAGTTTTATAAACTTTTAAAGTTTCAAATTCTTATTTTGTCATGTTCGTGAAATTTCGCGTCACCCTGTTGGGAAACGATAATTTCGGTAAAAATTGCTTTGGTGAAGTTTCTAATCTTGAATTGAATTTGTTGTGTACCATTTCCTGTATCCTTATACAAGTTACGTGCCCACGAATGTTTATGACTATCAACATAATTGAGCGAACAGTTTTTATTAAAAGAAATTTAATAACACTTTGAAATTTCGTTGCAAGTCGCAATACTAAATTCATATTAAAAGTTGGGTTTTGTTTTTTAATATATCGTGGTTGAAAATGATGGAAAAAGTCAATCGAATTTCTTTAATTTTATTTGATAAAGTTTCGTTATGTTCCCTTCAAAATACCAACGTATAGCTTTCGCGCTCAGTAAACCAATTACGAGACGCTTCAAAACTTAATACGGGAGTCAACCAATGAGAGGCGAAGATCAGTGTAGAAAAAGCATGATTTAAAATTAATTAATTTTTAATCTTAGGCTGAAGAAAAATATTTTTGAGTACGAGTGGCGACCTCGGCACATTGGCGATTTTGCAATTGTTCCTTGAATGGATAGTTCAACCCCCCCCCCCCCCCCATCGACAGACAACTTGGTATAGCCAAATACCGCAACCTCCTCGTACGCTTAAATGTACTCGTAATTATTTTCAATGCGTGTATTTGCACTATGTGCCCCTCGTACACAATAGTCACAAAGTTTAAACGTGTTTATCTCAAAACTGGTTTGGCGAGTTGCCCCTCGTACTCGCGACGCCTCATACCTTACCTTACCTTATGTTGTTTCGTGTGTTGGTCTCTCTTCACACGGAGGTCAAGCTGGTGGCCCCGCCTCTAGGTCTGGCCTGGTGGCGGAGCGAGTTACTTTCTTGCGCTCTCCACCGTACATAGCCAGGCACGCCCGGCTCATCTGGTACTGTCCTGAGCCAGGCATCCAGTCTTTTCTTGAAGACTTCAACTTTGACCCCCGTTACGTTTCTGAGGTCCTTAGGAAGCTGGTTGAAAAGTCTTGGCCCCCTGACAACCAAGCTATTTTCCTTCAGGTTGAGGAGGTCCCTTGTCGTGCTTTTAATTTGGGAACACTACACATTCTGCCTTTCCTATTTTCCAGTGTTGTTTGAATGGTAATTGGGTTTAGTTTTAGGTTTGGTACCAGTTTTCGATCATTTTCCATATGTAGATTATGATGTACCTCTCTCTTCTTCTTCCAGTGAGTACAGATTTAGTTTACGTAGTCTTTCCCAGTAGTTGAGTTCTTTGCAGCCATCAATCTTGGCAGCCATCAATTTTATATATAAAATTTAAATTAAGGACAATTTATTAGTTTTTACTTGCATTTAAAACAAGTTTGCATATAATTTCAGGACAAAATAACGATATTTTTACCTCTTTTATGACCTATTTTAACTGTATTTCAAGTAAATTCCATTTGTATTTTTTGCTCATTTATTCTTAATTGTTTTTCAATATTTTTTTTTTTGAAGTATACCTCTTAACTTATGTTCTGTGGTAATTTATATTTAGCTTCGGTGTTGTGAGTAGTGACATTTTCAGTGTTATGGGATACATTTTTAGATCCGAAAGCGTCTTGTTACAATAAGTATTTTTAGCTATTTTAAAATGGTACTTTTGTTTTACTGTTTTGTATCTTTTTCACTTTTTGTTTTTGCCATTTATTTCTTTCCAATGAAAAGTAGTTGGTCTCATCATTAAAAAATTCTCTCTCTCTCTCTCTCTCTCTCTCTCTCTCTC